>JAODAL010049927.1:0-27807 GCA_025379985.1 Phyllomedusa bahiana | reverse complement strand
TTTACAAGTTTAGAGCGGACGGGGACAAAAAAGCAGCCGGCAATAAACCCGAACACCCCACCAAATTTCCCCCTCTAAGGAAAAAAAAAATTTGTGCAATCAGAAATTTTTTAACCCCTCCCCCCCCACACTTTACCCTTTAAAATTTGTTTACACCCAACGAATGGGGAAAAAATAAAAAACCCAATCTCACTTTTCCCCCTAGAATCATTATGTCACATACGTACCCCAAATTTTTTTATTCATCCATACCCCGAAATAACATCCTCAGCACCCGAAATAAATTTTATTACAATGGAACAAGAAATTAATTACTAACTCACCTTAGAAATAAATTTGCACTTTGTACCAAAAATAATAAATTCACTGTCCCCAAAAATTTGTTTTAAACACGAACCCTAAAAATTAATTACATTACTCATGTACCCAGAGTTTTACATCACACCTACCCCAGATATTACATTACACTTAAATTTCAGAGATTACTTCCATGAACCCAAAAAATTTACATTATCACTGCACCCCAAGAGATTAATTTACCCCTTACCCAGAATTACATATAACTGTAACCAAATTTTAACATTTACCCTGTACCCCAAAATTTAAACTTCCCCACCGTACCCCCCAAGTTTTTGTTTACCACCGTACCCAATTACCTTTTATTCCACCGACCCCAGGATTAATTACACCTGTACAAAGAGATTATTTTAACCATACCCCAGAGATATTACATTACCCCACTGAAAACCCCGAGACTCTTTGAAAAGGACCGAAATGTGTGTGTAATATACAAATTAAACACCAAAAATACACATTAGGGTGGTACAGTTTTTTTTGGGCCCCGACAGTGTTTTTTTCTTTTGGAATTGGCGCTTGAAAAACCAGAATTCCAAAAGCAAACGGCCCCAATGGAGCAGATTTTTGCCTCCTTTCCCTTTTGTGCTTTAATGCTAAAACCCTCGAAGAATTTTTTAGTTGGCACAACCAAACCAAAAATACTCGAGTACTCTAAACAAAACACGATTTTTCATTTGGTATATTTTAAACAGTTTCGGCCGATGGAGCCGGTTTGAGGCAATCCCGCATGAATCCGCCCAGGACAGCATTATATCCTGGTAAGTCCTTAAGGGATTTTCACACGGGTTAAATGGTACTTGTGCTTGTTTTAAAGCCGGGGTTTTAGAAATAGCCTGGAAACCCCAACTTTTTTAAAATTGAGGGCCGCCCCATTCACTTTTTTTTTTCCGCGTAAAGTGAGGGGAAGAAGACATGGTAGCACAGGCTTTAGAAAACACTCTCACATAACATACATACCCTAATCACGCACCACAATCGTCCCCTTTCCCCCTCCTTACCTTCCCTGTAGTTGGTGCTTTTGGGATTTTTCAGGGGTCTCTTCTTTCTTGAGGGCTGGCATAGGGGAATGGTATACAATGGGGGGAAAAGAACAGAGGTGTGGACTGTGAGCACTTTCTGTTTGGGTGAAGCAGCCCCTGCTGACTCCTACTACCATTCGCGCTGCCTCACCTGCACTGACATTTAGGCCTACCTACTCGCCCCCCAAGAGCACAGAAATATAGGAGGCAAAGTTTTAAATTTTTCCCCTCGTGCTCGCCCCCTTTTTTCCAATTCTCTGCTTTTATAGGATTTTTTTTATTTAAGTGGGTAAAAATGGGGGGGGCCGTCCCCCACCCAAAAAAAAGGGGGGGGCCGCCCCCCCGTCCCCCCAAAGTTACACCTATGTGAATGATAATGAATATGTATATGCTTGTTCATTGACTTTTATAAAATAAAAATGTCTATTGCATATTTTTGTGTTGTGGCATGATTATTTATGAACAGGAATTTGAACTAATTTTACCATCTCCTTGGTTCTATTAAGGGGCTTTCCTTTTCATTATTTTAAACCATTTTGTACTGTTATCTGTCTATATTTATTAATTTTTGGGCCCTGCATTAAAATCACAGATATATTTTAAAACGGCCCCTATTTCAAAGGGTCTGTCCCCATAAGTATTTTCATGCGGGAACCACAAGATTTCTTTTAAAAAAACTTTTTCAAAACCGAAAATAAATCATCCCATTTAACTCAAAAAAAATAGTGTTTTCTTTTACAACGTGTATTTTGTTGGACAGTTTTTAAGAGTAAAAAAACCTTAGAAAATGTAAGTGTTTAACGTGCAAATCCGCGTCCAAAATGACACGAAAATGTTTTGAATGTGGTTCTGGGTCCAAAACCTCCTACCCTTGAATGGGACTCATTTTCAGACTGTAAATCCACCGGAATCTGCCAGAAAAAAAACGACCTAAAATCCACATTTAATACTCGTCCATCTGGATTTTCAATAGTAGAATCTGACAAATCTGGACTTACCCTAAGAGTAACTAATACTAGAAGGACACAAGGGCTTCTTGTGGCTCAGGAAAGTTAGTTCTTGGCTGTCCACCAAGACGATAGAGCCTATTCCTTTGTCTGCATTGTGATCAGTACTAATAGTGGTTCAATGTGGGTTACAAGATACTGCAATACTTACATATCACAGTATATTGTCAAGTTACCACTGTCATATCACAACCCGTGTAAAGCAGACCCAGTGGCCATCAGAAGGCCAATGCCATGCCAACCATTCAGCACCCTGTAGTCACATCGATGGAGGGCTGAGTGGGTGACACTTGTCTAACGACTTAGATCTAAGTGGTTAAATGGTCAGAATCACAGTTATTTCCAATGGGCGCTGACATTGGGTGTCATTAAAAGGGTTGTCTCACTACATCGATTCATCTCACCTCAGTCGTGTTTCCTCGGTTTAATTTTTGAATTCAGGGGCGTGTTTACTGGCTCCTACTGGCCTGCAGTGATAAGCTGCTGAGGACACGAGGTCTGTAGCTATAGCAACCAGTACTGGCAGCTTATCAGGAGAGATCAAACAGGTCTGTAGCTATAGCGACCTGAGGAGTTGATGCAGCCTATAGAAGAGGGAATATCTGGGAAGAGGTAGGACCCTGTTAATGGACACATATTTCAAAGTGTCTTGTTTCTGCAAGATATTTAACCCCTTAATGACACTGGGTGCGATCCTGCTACACAGGCGGCTAATTGCAGCTGACACCGCCGATTACAGCATGGGATGAAGCTGGCTGAAACGCACATTTCAAATATAGAAAATGTTTCGATTTTTGTTACGATACTATAACATAACGCAAATCCTACATATTTGGTGTTTCCAGAATCATATCAACCTGCAGAATACACATCCTTTATACTGTAGACTGAATGCTATTAACTCTCCCCCCCCCCACAAAAAAAAAACTCTGCAAACATGGTGCAAGTACTTTTTTTTCCACATTTTGACCCACATATAATTTTTTTGCGGTTTCCCAGTATATTCTATAATACACCATTAGAAAGTACATCTTGTCCCACAAAATTAAAGCTCTGACATGTTTATGTAGGTGGCTCTTGGAAGGCAAGGAGGAAAAAACAAACTTGTCCACTCAAAACAAAAAAAAAAAGGTCAGTCAACACGCCCCTGACTGAAAAAATGAACCAGAAAACAGGACTGAGGTAAGATGAATCGATGGAGTGAGAGAACCCCTTTAATAACTAACAGCTTATTGTCACGATCCGATGGTAACAACGTACGCTGAGTCTGCGATCGCTGGTAACTGGGTGTGGATCCACTGTGATCACCGCGGGCGAGATGGTAGCTGGAGATCCACACCAGGGAGCGGAGTCTAAGGGGCCCCGGTCTTCACCGGAGCCCGCCGCAAAGCAGGATGGACTTTGCTACGGGGAACCACCAAGTCGCTACCCGTCGTGGCTACCTGCGGTGACAGCCGAGGTGCAGGACAGGAACTCCAGGCACAGAAGCGGTGGTAGACAGGTACAGCAGGTAAACGTATGCAGCAGGATACAGCAGGAAACCAGACTGGTATAACAGCAGGATTCAGCAGGTAACTGGACTGATATACCGGCAGGATTCAGCAGGTAACTGGACTGGTATTACAGCAGGATTCAGCAGGTAACTGGACAGGAATAACGGCAGGAGACAGCAGGTAAACGACAGGTAAGTGGTCAGGAGCTCTGGTAGACTGCAGGAACTGGATCAGTCATCTCAGGGGTTAAGTCCAGAACAGCAGATCTGAGAAGCTGGCAGGAGCTCAGATGGACACAGCATGAAGCACAACACAACAATGGATTAACCCAGAGCAAAAGGAGGAAGTTCTACTTATAGCCAGGGGTCACAGGTCAAGAGGAAGACACAGACCCAATAAAGGGCAGGAAGCTGCCGCGCGTGTGCGCCCTAGGACCCCAGGAAGTAAGTACAAGGGAGGCACGGACACGCTGACGGTCCATGGCAGGGGCCGTGGCGTGCACAGTGACACTTATGTAATGTACAGGTAAATTGATGATCCCAGGAATTTAAATATTCACTGTTTTCAGAAAAGTAAAGTTAATTATCGGCACAATATCAGTGTGTTCTATGTTATTGCTTTAATGAATATCTTAGAGATTTTGGATCTCATGTGGGAATGTAGATTGTTCCCTAATTAAGTAACCGTGTACATAAATATTTGTAAGAGACACTTCCCACTGGAGGAACATTATGACATGAAGCCGTTCATTCATCGTGTGATGTTTTTTTTTTTTTTTATTAACAAGTAAACTTTATTTGAAGGACTAATGAAGGGTATAGAACAGCAAAATGCCATACAGTCTTATACAAAATCACATTTTAGAAAAGTGACATGACAATACATTTGCGATAAGACATAACCTACAGCAGTGTCCACAAATAAACAACAAAAGTACCCATGTGTTAACACAGAATGAGTCCTCTCATCCCTGCAACAGGCAAGGAGTAAAGAAACAAAGGTGCGTATATAATGTTTCTACGGTATTGCACTTTCTCGGCCGCGCAAAAAGAACCAAAAACACATCAATAAAACATCCGTAAACTCGGAATTAGGGTGAACGTTTTTCTCAGCATAGCATAATCACAAAAAAGAGAGCAAAGAAATAAGTAAAAAGAGGAATGAGCGTGACAATGTCAGGGAGCCCCACCCTTATGGACTCGCCGGGATGTCATATCCTAAGGCCCTTGAGGAACCAACTGTTGCCAGAGGAGCTCAACCACCTTCACCAAATCTTATCAAATTTCCTTACTTTGTTTCTCGCTTTGAAACAACCACTTCTGATGCGGGGGAGCATACCGTTAATCAGTCCCTTCCATTCAGCCACCGAGGGGGACCTACCAGCCAGCCACGTTCGCGCGATAGCCTTCCTAGCATAGTAAAGAACTTCAGTTGCAAAGCTGTACATGGAACGGGGACCCAGGCCATCCGGCTCCGGTCCAAACAGACAAACCATAAGGGTGAAGGGACTGGGCACCTCATCATGTCATTTAAAAATTGGATAACCTGTGACCAAAACCCAAGCACTCTCGGACAGGACCATATCAAGTGTAAAAAGGTGCCCGGGTCATACGGCACTTAGGACACTCATCCTTTAATCCAGGTCGGAACTTACTCATCTCGAGGTAGTATAGTAAGACCTGTGGTAGATAAAATAACTGTGTCATTCTGTCATTAAGGTTGGAAGAGACCCGCCTGGGTGAGGATATACATGTTTCCCATTGGTCGTCCGAGATCGGACCCAAGTCTGCCTCCCACCTCTCCCTGAGGCCATCAAAAGCGACCCTCCCTGTTTTCCCCATAGAGAGGAGAGCATAGAAGTGAGAGATTACATGGGTAGTTGGTGGGGAGAGAAATAGGCGAGGGAACGGAAATTTGTAAATACACTCCGACTGACCCAACTGGGAAGTAATGGCATGTTTTACTCTAAGATTGGTAAACAATTGGGACGAGGGGAACCAAATTCGGGTTGCAGTTCCGGGAATGGTTTGAGACCGGCACTGGGGCAAATGTAGGAGATTTTACCAGACCCCCCTGGCACCCCAATTAACTTCAAATGACATATCAAGCAGATCCAGAAAGAGTTTTCAGTGCCATAGCGGAGAAAACAGGTCAATAGCTTCCGAATAGTACAGCGTGCGCACCTTTTGCCAAACCATGAGTGCCTGTTTCAAAATAGGAAAGTCGCGCAATCTACCCGCCGCCAAAAGCCCATGCCACAGAAACAGGAGCTGTAGGGGTTTGGGGATATCACATTTTAAAGGGGAAACAATGAGAGACTGAACTCTAAGCTGCTCCTCGGTCCCCCATCTAACCAAGTGCGACATTTGGCTAGCTAGGTAATACAGATTAATATCCGGGAATGCTGCCCCACCCTCATCCCAGGGCGCCGTCAAACAATCTGCGGCCACACGATATCTGCGTCCCTTCCATATAAATGACAAAAGGAGGCCCCTTTTACGCTGGGTCAAACTGATGGGAGATACACTGGGCTTGCTGAAGCACATAGAGGATTTTGGGTAAGAGTGTCATCTTGACCAAACTAAACTGCCGATTAAGAGCTGCATTTATTCCAATTTTTAATTTTGCTTTGTGGAGTGTACATAGAGGGGTAATATTCAAAATTTCAAATCTTGGACAACTCTTAAACCTTATCCCAAATAAGTAACCGAAGGGCCCAAACCAAAGGAGACTCGCACCCTTACCGTGGGGACAGGGGGGGGTTCGTGGGCCCAAATTTTTTAGATGTCTCCCTTTAAACCCAATCCTGAAAAATTATCCAAATTCTCCAACCACCTCCACGTAATCCAAGAAGCCGGGTTTATCAACAGATACACGCGTTCTCAGCATATGGGCTAATTTTTCACAAAAAGAAGATAGAAAAGCAACTAATGCGAGTACTGACTCATTTTTGACCCAGGGGTTCCATGCTAGGGCAAAAAGCGGGGGGAAGATGGGCCCGCCTCGCCACGGGCAGCAAAAAAGGTTCGATACCCAACCCATTAACTGTTACCCCCGGGGAAAAAGGGGTCCCTATATAGCATTCACCCAATTTTTAAAGGGCGGAAAAACCAAATCTTAGTGTAAGGGAAAGGGAATGGCCTTCAACGGAGTCGAAGGCTTTTTGGGCCTATAGGGACACTATTTTGGAAAACCCACCTCATCTTATGGCCTGCAAATTTGGGAAATATCCCTCAATTTAGGGCCGTCTACTTCCCGGGGATAAAAACCCCTTTTACGCCGTATGACCGTAGAATGACCCCATTTGCCTCCCGGGAACATTTTGCTAAGATTTTTCCCAACGTCCAGCAAAGCGCTAACAGCGCGCAATTTTGGGCCGCTCCCGCCCTGTGCGTCACTTTTGCATCCAGAACATCTCCCCTCCTCTGTGGCTCCGTCTTCACCTGCCATACTTGGCCACCTTGGGACCAAGCTTTGGGTTCCATTACCTCCAGCTTGCCATCCCAACCCCTGCCCGGGGCTTTATTTCCCATTGCCATGCCATGGAATGATGGGGGATCATTTTTCCCCAGAGGTCCCCAAGGGGGCCTCCATTGGGGGGCTGCTATCCGGGAAACCCTGGCCCCCGGGGATCCCCTCTGGGGGTGGAATGACCCCGGACCGCAGATCTCGACTTTCTTTATGAATTCCCCACCCCTTCGGGGGCAGCGCGGCATCCCCTGCAGGACCGCGCCTGAGCCTTTGTCAGGGGGATTTCTGTGGAGACTATCATCCAATTTCGTACCTTGGTTCGACCACTTTGGGGATGCCCCCTCTGCGCTATTTTCAAAAAGGGTCTGTCCAGCAGGGTAAAAGATGCTTTGGCGGCAAGAAAACCCCCCGTCCTCCCTGAGCAAAATTAATTCACCTGGCCACCCGAAATCAATGTAAGGTTCGCTGAAGGGGCAGGAGGAGCTCCGCCAAAGAGGGGACTCTGCACGCCCCCGTGGGCAGTTTCGCCTGGCTCCGGTATTCCAGCGTTCTCCATTGTCATCCCCTCAAGCCTCCGATGGGGAAACCCTATGCAAGTGGACCGGGCCCATTTATCGGAGCAAGAATTGACCCGCCGTCGAGCAGAGAACCTATGTCTCTACTGCGCCACCCCGGGACCATTTCCGCAGAAGCTGCCCCGCTACGTCCTCACGTCCGGGAAACGCTCACACCTAGGTGCCGTAGGAGAGGCTCCCTAGGTGCTGTTTCCTCTCCCACGTTTGAAGATACCAGTGGGGAAATGTCCTCTGATGCGGACTATCGTTCCGGAGTGCTGCCTTCCAGGACTCTGGGTCAGCCGGGAACTTCATCCATGCCTCCTTGGTATCCCGATACCACGTGCCAGTAGTCCGTCTGGAAAAGCCTCTGCTTATTTCTTCGGTCAGTGGGGAGCTCCTAAGTGACCCCATCCAGTACCCTAACCCGCCGTGACCCTCCGTGTGGGGGCTCTACACAAGGAGAAGATCAGGTTCCACGTTCTGTCTCGTGCTTCCTTGGCGATCATTTGGGGCTTCCCTGGCTGCAACGTCATGCCCCTACGCTCGATCGGAAGACAGGCGAGGTCCTGCGTTGGGGACCGGAATGCCAGAACCTCTGTTGGAGTACCCACGCCCAGTGCCCACCACTTCTCCCCAAACCGCTTGCCAAGCCTTTGTCAGGGCCCGTCGGTAGAGTAACCCGACTTTGGGGGCGTATTCTCCGAGAAGGAGGCCGATACGCTGCCGCCACATCGGCCTTACGACTGCCCAATTGACCTCCTCCCTGGAACCAGTCCTCCCTGGGGAAGGGTCTATCCGCTGTCCGTATCGGAGACTCAGGCCATGTTGGCCTACATACAAGAGAACTTACAGAAAGGGTTTTTTCCGAAAATCCTCTTCCCCAGCCAGAGCCGGGGTTTTTTTTCGTGCAAAAAGGATGGTTCCCTCCGTCCGTGTACTGACTACAGAGGACTAAATGAAATCATCGTGAAGAACCGCTACCCTCTCCCACTGATCTCAGAACTTTTTGACCGCCTCAAGGGGGCTAAGGTGTTCTCCAAATTGGATCTCCGAGGAGCCTATAACCTCATCAGAATTCGGGAGGGGGACGAGTGGAAGACGGCTTTTAATACCCGAGATGGACATTTCGAGTACCTCGTGATGCCCTTTGGGCTCTGTAACGCTCCAGCTGTGTTCCAAGAATTTGTTAATGATGTCTTCCGGGATCTCTTGTACACCTGCGTCATAGTCTATCTAGATGACATCCTGATTTTCTCCCCTGATCTTCAGACTCATCGGACGCAAGTGCGCCAGGTACTGCAACGTCTGCGCAGCAACCGGCTGTACGCAAAGCTGGAGAAATGTTTATTCCACCAGACCAGCCTACCTTTCCTCGGGTACATAGTCTCGGCTATGGGCCTGAAGATGGACGCAGCAAAACTCTCTGCGGTGCAACAATGGCTCCGTCCTGTTGGCCTTTAGGTGGTGAGCTGGGTGGTTACGGCCCGGTTCTCAAAATGTCCCACTTTGTACCTCTTCCCGGTCTGCCGTCTGCCCCCCAATTGGCCGGCCATTTCTTCCGGCATATTTTCCGGCTACATGGGTTACCTTCACACATAGTCTCCGATCGCGGTGTTCAATTTGTTTCCCGAGTTTGGTGTGCACTGTGCTCCCGTCTGCAAATCAAGTTGGACTTTTCATCGGCCTATCACCCTCCGTCCAATGGGCAGGTGGAGAGGGTGAACCAGATTCTGGGAGAATACCTGCGTCATTATGTATCCGGACAACTGGGCCGAGCTGCTCCCTTGGGCCGAATTTTCCTATAACCATCGTGACTCGGATGCAACCGGCGTCTCCCCATTATTTGTTGTCTTTGGCCCCCCCCCGCACCTCCCCCCTTCCCCTGCCCACTGATTCGGAAGTGCCCGCTGTCAATGACCAAGTTCGAGATATCAAGGCCATCTGGCAAGAGACTCGACGTTCCCTACTTCGGGCCTCCGCCCGTATGAAGACTCAGGCAGACAAAAGTAGAAGACCTGCCCCGATGTTCCTCCCAGGGGACAAAGTTTGGCTCTCCTCGAGGTTTGTGCACCTGAAGGTTCCCAGTCTTAAATTGGGCCCTCGCTTCCTCGGACCCTTCAAGGTGCTTCGGCAGCTGAATCCGGTGACGTACAAGCTCTGTTTGCCTCCATCTCTCCGGATCCAAAACTCATTCCACGTCTCCCTCCTTAAGCCTCTAGTCCTGAACCGGTTCTCTCTGAAGAATGTATCGCCTTCCCCGGTAGCCGATTCCGCTGACATTTTTGTAGTAAAAGACATCTTTGCTATGAAGATGGTCAGAGGGAAGCGTTTCTTCCTCGTGGATTGGAAGGGCTTCGGACCCAAGGAGAGATCCTGGGAGCCAGAATCTAATATTCTGAACCGTGATCTCATCCGCAGGTTTCTGCAGCCAAAAAGGAGGGGAGGTCTAAGGGGGGAGGGTACTGTAATGGGTCGCGCCGTGATTCGGTCCACGGACCGCGGGCGCACCCGTGTCCCTCTCGGCGGGTCCCCGGTGGGGACGGGTGGCGCCGCGGGCCGCGCTGCGGGCCGTGGTCGCACCCGTCCCATCCACTCACCTGACCTCGCTCCTGGTCTGCTCGCTTCCTCTGTCGGCCAGGATGCACGTGCGTGCGATCGTTCATGTAAGTGTGAAGGGCCAGTGCGCCGGGAATTGGGTAATTGCCGGGCACTGACCCTATATAGTTTTGGAACCCACGTCACTTCCCTGCTGGATCTTTTTTGCCTCCGTGCCCTAGAGAAAGCGTTCCTGGGTACCTACGGTCTTACCGTGTTTTCTGACCTCCGCCTACGTTTATCGACTCTGAACCTTTGCCGCCTGCTCCAACCTTGCCGCCTGTCCCCGACTACACCTACGCCTCACGATTCTGTACCACGCTTATCCTTGACTGCCACCGCAAGCAAGTCCCGTCCGGGGTAGCGACCTGGTAGACTCCCGCCGCAGCTAGTCCATCCCGCTTTGCGACGGGTTCTGGTGAAAACCGGGACCTACTTAGATTCCGCTCCCTGGTGTGGCTTACACCATCGCTTGCGGTGGTCCTGCGGATCCACTACCAAGCTCGTTACAGTTTCTTGAAGACACGCAATGTCGCATCTGCGCGCTTTCAAGTACTTAAATACTAGGGCCCTTTTAATTCGGTCATTCAACCCCCTGACGTTCCATGTCAGTAATGATATAGTGTTGTTAGCTATATTAACAGTTGTACAGGATTCAAACCAAATAATCGAGTTTCACATACATGGGGAAAGAGTCCTCCTCTCAATTCGCGATATAAAGATGTGCAAACAGCCGAGACAAGCAGCACCTGACTAAGAAGCATACAGAGAAATACCCCAACCAACCCCCCTTAACCCACCCTACTTCGTTACCCCAATAACGAAGCATCTGATCCCCGAACAATTTACAAACAACCACCAGAAAAACAATGGTCAACTACAAATGCAGATAGTAATTTCTATCGAATGCGGCCAGAAAGCTCCCCAATATCCCATATTAGCAGGGAGAAAATAACCCGATACATGTTACATGCAAATAGAACACTGTGCTCCCTGTAACAGAATATTCAGACACTGGGGCCATAAAAAAAGGATTATCGTGTACACCCAGCAAAAGAGAAGAAACAGAGGAGGAAAAAGAAAAAAAGAAAAAGAAGGAAAGAGGTGGGGAGAGGGGGGAGAGAGGGGGAATCAGCAATTTCAATCGTAAATGAACATTATATTAAGGGCAGCAGGACAAGCAACTCTACATTCCTTTACACACAGAATCAGCCTGCCCCGTGGTTTGGCGATCTTCTGCCCGGTGGGGTACGAGTCTCTAGCCAATCAATGGTCTCCTGAGCGTTGGTGAAAAAGAGAGTCTTGTTATCGGCAATGACCTTCAATCTGGCTGGATATAACATTGCATACTTGTAATTACGCTCCCTTAACTTTTGCTTGGCGGTGAGGAACAGCGCCCTCTTCTTTTGGACCTTAAGAACCCGGGGGAAACCCAAAAATTTTTAGAATTCCCAATGCTCATAGGACCCTTTCCCGGCAAACGGGGGAGGCTCCCTGTCTTGATTCAAACTAGCAAAAAGTGGTGGGCACCCCCCGCGGAGGTTTCAGCAGGACCCATGAGCCCTCTCCACTGCAAACATGACTGAGAACTTGCCCCACCCGTAAGTGGAAACAGAATGTTCTATAGGAAGGATTCAGAGTACCCCCCTCTCACCCTCGGGGTAGCCCAATAAATTGCGGGTTTTACATCTCCCAGCCTATTCCCGGTTGTCAATGTTGGGAACCCCTGTCGATGGTCCTTCGGAACCTGAATTCGTCTGGACAAGGGAATAGCTTGATCTTCCAACGTACTGACTCTGTTTTCCACCTCCATTACCCGTTCTCTGGTCTTCTGAGCATCATGCCGCAACAGGGAGATGTCAATCTTTATCTCAAAAAGCGGGGGGTAGGTCGCTTTACGGAGGAAAAGCTGCAAGGACTTCATGGTCTCCCAACCAGGGGTTTCCCCATCTTATCCTTTGGTCTTGCTCCTTTTGCACATTTGGGCACCGATCCGCACCTGCCGGGGGGCCATCCTCAAAGGCGAACTTTTTCCAATTTTCCATATCTTGGTGGCTGTTTGCCTGGGGCCTCAGAAAATACACCCACGAGCCCTTTAGGACCACCCCCACCAGACAGAGGGGAGGGGGAAGAAACAAAATTTTAGGTGCAACTTGCACATGGGGGCCTTCCCGTTAGATAAAAAACACCGCTTCCAAATTTCGCTAATCCCAAAGAGATGCCCCCTTTGTTGTAGAATGATAGGTTACCTTGATAAAATGGCGCCACCTGTGGCCAATGGGGAAGTTAGTTGCAGACTGATTGCGGCACACCCCACTATGCACCGATGTTTGACCCGTCAGGTCCCGTATCACTGGAGCCCCAGTAGGTGTGATATGTTTTGTGTAGACTGCCCTGGGTAGTATAACAGAGCTATTTCAGCCACGTTCTCAGATATGGTTAGTCACACAGATAAGCAGCAAAGTCACACCAGGGGCAGTTAAAGGCCGCACTAGCCAGCTGGATTAGAGGAGTCCCGTTACTATAAGCAAAATATATAAGCTAGCCAGTCACTTCTCCGCAGAAACACATGACGCCAAAACACTGAGGGAAAGAGGGACAGGCTCTCCCTATAATGGAGGAGTTGGAGCCAGGACAACTGTGCACACGGTAGCAGGGTGCTAGAGAATTGTCTCAGAGTTTTCTACACCCTTAGCAGCAGGAGTGGGTGGATAGGGTACAGATCTGCCAGCTAGTATCTCCAAGTGGCCAGCTCCAGGGTCCAGATTCCTGGCTTGCTGATGCTGTGCCCCTAGTTGGGCGAGTAACGGAAAATGGCGTTGCCACGTGCGCTCCTCCGTTCCACCCCAAGTGACCGGGGGATAGTACTCACTGCGCCGCTTCTTACCCTGGGCTCCTACGCCCCACGATGGTCCTCTCCGCCTCTCCTCTTCACCGCCGCTGCTTTCCTCGGCGGTCCCGCCTTGCAACGGCTTGACGCCTGAGAAGCACGGTGCTTCTGCCAGCATAGGCGCCGCCGCGTGCAGCTGGCTGCGGTAACTAAACGGGGAAACTCTGATGTGCTGGCGCCCGCAACTAGCCCGTAGGCCTTCACGTGTTTGCAGACAGTCCTCGCACTGGCTCTCCCACGCCACTTAGGTAGGTCAGCCAGCAGCATACCCGCCAAGCTCCTCCAAGATGGCAATCCCGCGCTTAGGGGCCGCACTCGGATCCAACTTCTCACCGCCGTCGTCCACCCGGAAATCTCCGCACGGCTCCGGTCCTCCGCACAGCTCCCTCCTGTTCCACCGGCAATTCCCAGCAGGTTTACAGCAGGAGTATGGGCAGGATAACTTGGGAAAAAGCCGGTAAGCACAGGACCCCGCACCACGCGTCTGACCACAACGGCTGCCAGGCCACGCCCCCCATCGTGTGATGTTTAAATAACTTCACTTTGACACAAGGTGTCTCCTGTAACAATCCTTTTACCAGTCAGGTGCGGGTGCCTGTAAATTTCATAGCATGAACATTTCCATGACTATTTCACAGCAATACACTTACATATCTGTGAACATACTGAGGTCTTGGTTTTATTTTATATTGTATTTGTTAAATTACTTTTCTGAAACTGTCTAAAGCGCTGGAAACGATTACGATAAACTAAACTATACATTATACTGAATTTTGATCAGAAATAGACAACACGATCTACAAGTTACATGAGAGAAGTTCTTTGAGAAAAACCAGCAGTACATGTGAAATGTTACTCTGAGTCATCTTGAAGATTCATGCTGGTGATGTGAACATGATCAAGTAAGAATTTATCACAAATACATGTGTACGGAAAGTATTCGGACCCTTTTAAATTTCCACCTGTTTCATCACAGCATTTGGTAAGATCCCAAAAAGTTCATTTTTTGATCATTAATGTACCCTCTGCACCTCCCCCCCCCCCCATCTTGAAAGAAATAAAAAACAAGAAATGTAGATATTTTTGCAAATTTATAAACAAAAAAACCTGAAATATCACAGGTTCTTAAGTATTCAGACCTTTTACTGTGACACTCATATTTAACTCACATGCTGTCCTTTTCCTTCTGATCCTCCTTGAGATTTTCTACTCCTTCATTGGAGTCCAGCTGTGTTTAATTAACTGATTGAACTGATTAGGAAGGCACACACCTGTCTACATAAGACCTCACAGTTTCACAGTGCATGTGAGAGCACATGATGTCTAAGTGAACTGCCCAAGGATCTCAGAGACAGAAGGACAAGGGGGTGCCAAATAGGAAAGCCATTTACGGAAAGTCGTATTGCAAGACAAGAGGGATTGGGGTCAACACTTTCAAAACAAATGGAGTCACAAGAAAGTCACCATGACACTCCTGGTTTAGAGAGTGATGGATGATGTTCCCGAAGATAATGATATGACTGTCTTTGAATATATTTGATTGTGTTCATAAATACCGGGATCTGTACATCGAATATAATTGTTGTACATGAAACAGAGTCACAGAAATTCCTGCTGGAATTCCAGAGTATTTCGAGCAGTGTATATAGATATTGCTCTAACTACTACTTTGAGATAACAAGCGCCAGGTGTTTCAGGGAACAAGCTGCACAAGATCGTCAGAGAAATCTCCTGCTGCAATCCTCTAATAGAAATAAAAAGTGGTATATTATAAAAAAGACGATAGTCGCTCTGCCAACTAATCACAAGCAGTCCCCAAATTATTCAAAATCCCAAAATATGCAACCCCCTATTTGCATGGGGGTTGCATCTTTTGGAATTTGAATATTTGGGAACTGCATGTGATTAAGTTTGGCCACCTAATACAGCGAACAGAGCGCGATCGTCTTTTTATACGCATCTAATAATGACTAAGGCGTTGCATCGCCCGAAACAGTCAGCGAACTTGCTCCCACTTGTCTCTCTGATTTGCTTCCCTGCCCTTGCAACGCTTTTTCCTGCTATGAACCAGCAATTTCTCAAATAAAGTCTTCTTCTATTCATCATCCCGGTGCTGAATCATATGGACTTTCTTTCCATATAGATAATTGAACTTTGGAGAAGTCTACTCTATCATAATAAAATTCCATCATAGGAGCCACAGGCTGCCACAGAAAAATAGGCAGGCAATCTGCCCATTATTGATGTGTTTGTGATGACATGACTACAGTATGAACAAATGTGAATATCTTGTTCATGGAAAAAATAAAGATATCCCCGGAAAAATAAGACCGAGTGAGGTTTTAAGAGCAAAAATGAAATATAATACACTGTCTTATTTTTGGGCAAACAGGGTAGTTCTCTCCAGAGAGCAGTAATGTGTCACTCTGTCAGTATCCCCCAACAATCTTGGAGCACCAACAGTATACCTCTCATTATTACTATGGCTTGAGAAAGGCAAAATTTTATATGTAATTTTATATTGAAAGGATTGCCACAATAACACTAATAAAATACAGTATTTAATCAAGGAAATGATTTGAACAAAAATACCCTTTTCAACTGAGCATCCCTTTAACCAATAGGACAGTTACTGACATGCCAATTGACATGCTGGGCTGCCGGCATAAAAACTCTTAACGGATGTTCTGGAACTCTTGCACCTCTGCAGCTGCAGTAGAGGCCTGGTTGTCACAACAGATGGTCTAATATCGTCCTTCGCATTTAAAAATCTTGCTGCTTTTTACTAGCGTAACGGAACATCAATGAAAGCTGCCCCATGCCCTATATATATTCCAAATCATCGCTTTACATCACAATATGCAAGGTCATACTTAGCTGTAGTAGTTTCGTGGTACAATCACAGCATTTGCAAAATTTCACGTGTCAGTGGGTATGCAATCTCTTCCGAGCTGACTGATGTGAGCAAACACATCCATGTTGCACACAGCGCAAACGTTTTAGAGAATGTTTAGTCCTCAGATGTTTTTTTATAGGTAAGTAAAGTAATTAGATGGTTAATAGTTGTTAGGTTTTTTGTTTGGTTTTGATTAGACTAATATAGAATTTTTATAGAATGTAGGAATGGTATCATTAGACGATAGTTAAATGTATGCACTAGTATATATTTGGTTAGTTGGGAAACATTGGGTTAATATCACTGTCTGCTTAAGTGACACATATCAGTGAGTTGACTCTGACTACCATGCCTGAAGAAGGAAAGTGATTTCCGAAACGTTGCAGCTGTGTGCAACCTGGAGTGTTTGGATCCACATCAGTCAGCTCGGAAGAGATTGCATACCACTGACAAGTGAAATGTTGAAAATGCTGTGATTAGTACCAACGCAACTAACTACAGCTAAGTACTGACAGCAATATTGTATGTAAAGCGATGATTTGGAATATAAGGGCATGCAGCCTTCATTGATGTTCGTACGCTAGTAAAAAGCAGCAAGATTTTTAAATTCAAAAGTTTGTTTCAGTCTGTTTTTTGCCAGTTAATTGCTTACAAGGAAAAGAAAAAACCCCGGTTTTGCATAAAACTAAAAAAAAGGGTCGTACAAAAATAAAAAGGTTTAAAAAATTTAAAAGACAGCATTTTAAATTTTACCGAAGAAAATTTCGTCCTTCCTTTTTCTAAAATTACACAGTGCTCAAGGGAGAAACTGGTAAAATTGAAAATACCGTAAACAAAAGCGTTTTTGGTCCGCGTTGGGCAGGGGATCGCCCCCTACATTTTAAAAAAATGGGGGCTTTTTGTTTGCATCTTGGGGACCAAAAATTTTGACAGGGAAATTTTTGGGGATGGATCCGAAGACGAAATTGAGACACACATTGGTGATCACTCATCTAAACGCTGATGCGTGTTTCAAGTTAAAAGCAAGGGAAAATCACAATGTATTTTTTAGCTGCATGTTTGGGTCCTTTTTGGGCCCGACAGGGTCCAAACATGCAGTAAAAGGGTTTTGTTCAACGGCTAAAACATCCCGTGTGAGGTTTCCCCTACTTTGTAGTTATTTTAAAACAAAAGACATGGGTAAATGATGAAGGGGAGAGTCAAATTTTGAGTCAAAAAATAAAATTATTTAAAGGAGGAAAATAAGCTTGCGCACATGAGGATTGTTTTACCCCATCTCTAGTTCATCTTTTAAGAAATTTTTAAGTTAGATTGGGAACCTTTCTTAGGCTGGTCTTCACAGCACGGGATTTAAAGTGGGTTTTTTTCAGAGGATTAGTTTTTTGAATCTGGTGAAAAACCATCCATCCCCTGCGTTCGTAGCCTCAATAGAAATCCGAGCTGTAGTCTACACTTTCCCGATTTTTTCTGAGCCAAAACCAAATTTCAAAAACGTTTGGAACAGTATAAAAGTTTTAAAGAAATGCACCCTGTTAAAGTCTCATGAGGGTTTTGATTGGTAACTTCCTCCCCGGGAAAACCCGCCAGCCCCGGGGCTCTTGTTATTTCGAAAAAAATAATTTCGTACAAAGTTTCTTAGTTTGAAAGGGGCCGGGAAAAAAAGACAAAAAGCCATTATTTCACCCCCTTTTGTGCTAAGGTGTTGACCCAGGGGAAAGGGAAAAAAACCCCCAAATTGGGGGTAAAAGCCAATTGCCCACATTTTAAAAAAAAATTCCCTTCCCCGAGCCCCAAATCGGGGGAATGGGAAAAAAAACCCCTGGATCAATAAACCCCTTTCCCCAAGAACCTGGTCACTATAACTTGTTTTTTTAATTCGCCCAGAAATGCTTAAAACCCTTTTTGAACTCTGTTATTAAATTCCCCATGACAATTTCCCGGGGGCAGGGGAATTTCCCAGTCTAATGCTCTTACAGAAAAGAATCCCTTTCTATGTTTTGTAGAATTTTTTGTTTCCTAAAGCGTAGAGGGGCCCCCTTGGTTAGAAAACCTCCTGGGTATAAATAAATTTTGGGGGGAGATCCTTATTGACCTTTGATGTTTAAAAATATGATTATGTCCCCCCAAAAGGCCTTCTTTTCTTAAACTAAAAAACCCCTAATTTTTGCAAATTTCTTTTGGGTATTGTAGTCCCCCCCAGCCCTTTTATTATTTTTTTTGGGCCGCCTTTGTACCTGTTCAAGCTCTACAATGTCTTTCCTGTGCACTAGTCCCCAAACTGTAACAATATTCCATGTGTGGTCTTACCAGGACTTACAAAAGGGGGTTACTAAGCTTCATCTTTTTGATCTATGCCCTTTTAATGCCCCCCTTTGCCCCCTATTTCCCTTTGGTAGCTGCTGTTGCATGGATTTTTTACAGTTTTTTTTACGTCCACCAGGATTCCCAAACCCTTCTCCGTGTCCCCTTTTCCCTGGGCATTTTTTTTTAAACATGTAGTCTGTGATGGATTTTTCCTCCATGTGCAAACCCTTGGCTTTTATCTGTTTTAAAAACCTCATCTCCCATTTCTCTGCCCGGGCCCTCCAATTTCCCCCAGTTTCCCTTTGTAAAAACACATTTTTCCTCAAATTGTGTTGATTACTTTACAGGTTTTGTATCATCGGGAAAGATCGATTTTCTACTGTGTAATCCCTGTTTTAAAGACATAATAAAAAATTTTTAAGGGATGGGGCCCAAATAGGGCCCCTGGGGTCCCCCACTAGTCCCGGGACCCAGTCTGGTATGTACAGTTATATTCCCCACCCTTTGTTTTTTTATCTCTGAGCCGGGTTTTTTACCCACTTGCACACATTTTCCCCCAGTCCAAGCTTCTCTTTTTTACTTCCCAACCTTTTATGTGGCACCGTATAAAATGCTTTAAAAAAAATTAGATATATGACATTCTGGGGCCCTACTCCGATAAGGGTCTAGCACTAAATTCCTCTTAGAGTGATGGGGTTAGTCGGGACGGGGCCCGACCCTTCTTAAACCCATGCGGAACGGCGTTACAATTTTTTTTAGTGAGATACCCAGGATAGCACCCTCGGGAGAAATCATTCAACTTTTTTACCCACAACAGGGTTAAGTTTTACCACCCTTTATAGTTTCCTGGAAAATTTTTTTGCCCCCCTTTTTGAATATTGGCACACTTTTGTAGGGAACAAATCCTTTGGGACATACCCGTTATTAGCCCGTCCTTAAATATTAAGAATAGGAGCCTATCTATGAAACATTTAAAACTCCCTTAGGACACGGGGGTGTATCCCATCAGGACCTGGGGATTTGTCTGTTTTAATCTTTTTAAAGGGGGAGCTGCACTTTTTCCGGGGGTTAGACAAAAATTTTTAAGTGGGATTTTTAACCTCATCCCACTTTTCAACGGGAAAGGTCATCCTCCTCGGTAAATACGGTGGGGGAAAAAAGTGTTTAAAATGGGTTTGTTTTTTTCTCTTTCGCCCTCTCGTCTCTCCCCAGTTTTTTTTTAAAAGGGGCCAAATTTTTTGTTTTATTTTTTTATTTATTTATTATTTAAAAAAATTTTCTGGGGTTTAGTTTTATTTTCTATAGAAAATTTGAAATTTCCGTCTCCGGGCTTTGCTGCCTTTATATTTTTTTTAAACATTTTTTTATTTTTAAATTTGCCATGGTTTTCCAGCGGGTTTTAAAAGCCCTTTTATTTTTTAAATAAAAATAATGGGGGAACCCGGGAAAGAAGAAAAAGGGGCCTTTTTGCTTATGTTTTTTCACAGGGCTTTTGATCAAGGCCCATCCCGGTAAAGAAAACGGGGTAAGGGGTCTACCCTAGAAACTTTTTTTTTCTTTTTGCCATGTTTTATATTAAAAAAAGTATTGGCTTTTAACCTGCTGGATCCCTGGTATTGTACCCAACGGATATTTTGTTAAAAACCAAAAACTTTTGGGCGGTATGAACATTTTAAAATTTTCCGCTGGAAGGGCGTTGCTTTCCCACAGCCCCAATGCCCCGGGGCCCGCTGGGAATCTGAAAATTGGGGCCTGTCGTTTTTTGCAAAAAAAAAACACGCAAAAAGCCCTTGTTTGTGGCGTGGTCCGAAATTTAAAAAATTCTGTGTAGACTAGTCTTACTAGGGTCCATATTGTTTTTCATGCCCTCATTTTTAGACAATGAATTGCATCTTCACCCCCAGGTGTTAAAAACGATGAACATGAAAATAAAAACGGTGTGTCTGTTTTCATTCTTCGGGGATTTTCTGGAATTTTGGAACCCCAGATTCCTTATTTTTTGGGTTTTTCCCCTGTTTTACCTTCGGGACCTTAACGGAAATTTATCTGTTGTGTTAGTGTCCGTTCGGGAAAACTAAAGGGCAAAGTCCAATGTATTTTTTCCCTCGGGAGCCTCTCTTTTTGGACTTTCTACTCTCCTTTTATAAAACAAAAATTACTCTCCAATCTTTGGTGGAAGGGGAACAAAAAACTCATGCAGAGTGTCCCAACAAATTTTGTATTTTTTTTTTGTGTTTCCCATGCACGGGTTTCATCCTGTTAAACTGCTTTGGCATATGCCACTAGTGGCTTTGTGTTTCCCTTACGCAAACCCCATCTTTATGAACAAAAAAGTCTGCGTCTTTGTGGCGCTCAAATCCTGGGCCTTTGGGTTTTCCGGGGAACCCTCTGGTAAGCTATTTTTTAATTTTCAACCCTTCTTTGCGGGTCTGTATCATAAAATCATTTTTATTGTGATTATTCAGTGTTGTTTAAAAAATTTCGTGTGCTAACAATCCTCATTGAAGGGCCCTGAGCTTGATCTTTTGGGTTCCCCAGTAGGTTACTACATTCAGCCTTTTCTTCTCTCCTTTTTTTTATCCTCTCCCTATTTTAAAAAAAAGTACGCTTATGCCGACGGAAAAAACCCTTTTCAACCTGTGCCCTCCCCCCTCACCGTGGTCACCCCTTTTTTTCCCGGGACAGTATTGATCATGTACATGGGGACCAACCCTTTTCAGTTTCTATTCTCTTGGGGAAAACCTTTTTTTGGGGTTATATTTCAGTCCTATACCATTGCTTTAACCCCCTTATTTATCCCTTTTAAAAAACCAAAATGTAAGAAAAACTCCCCTTAAAAATTTCAAGGCAAAAATTTAATTTTCCAAAAAATATTAACCTTTTGCAACTGTTTTTTGCCATAGCAAAAAAACTTAAAAAATCACAAAGGGATTTTTTTACTGTAAGGGGCGTGAGACTGTCTGCCCGACAAACTTTCCCTGATGAAATTTACTAACGGGTTCAAAAAGGGGGCTGGAACATTTTTAATGTAAAAAATATTTAAAAAATTTTATGACAAGGATTGGGGGAGAAGGGTTTTGGATAATTTTAGATGGATAAAAATAATTATAGCGACCCGGATTCTGGAGAAAAGGGGCTGGGGTCCCTTACTAGATGTAATAATAACCGTTTATAGTGAAGGGGGTTTGGAGAAGGGGCTTTGGTTTCATTTTTAGATGTAATAGTAGAGGGGGTTTATCCAGAGTTTTTTTTGATTGCCGATCGGGGGCGGGAAGCCCTTTTTTTCCTAAAATTTGGATAATTGGTTTTACCTCCTGGGGGTTTTTTTGCCTTCCTCTGGATCTTTTCAATTGAACGGTTGGACGTCTGCCTTTTTTGGCCTTACAAACTGTGAACTATTTTTCCAAAACAAATTTTTAAAATGTCAACAAAGTCAGTCAACTAACTGTGTATTTGAAAAAAAAAGTTGGGGCCCCTTTAAAAAGGGAACTTTCTGGGTAGGTTGGCTGAAATTGGGTTTCCCTGCTGGTTTGGCATGTCTGCGGATGTTCCAAAATATACCAAAGTAACTTAAAAGGGGTTTTCAAACTCCCAAAATGAACATTAAAATAGCCCCCAGTTTTTAAAATAAAGAAACCCAAAAAAGTACTCTTTTTTAAACCCCTCTCCCAAACCAGCTTTGAAGCTCTGGGTTTATCGGCCTGTCCTTTATTCCAGTTGGCAAATGCCCCCTGTAGCTTATTTTTTGGGCCCTTTGCAGTCACGGCCATTCACATCCCGAACAGTGAAGTTCAAAAGGAAAAAGGCCCGTGGGTGGTAGGGGTCGGGCCCCCCTTTTGGGTTTGGGGAGAGTCAGGGCCCCCCTTTTTGGGGTTTGGCGAGTCAGGGATCCCCTTTTTTGGGTTTGGCAGGTCAGGGGCCCCCTTTTGGCGGTCAGGGCCCCTTTAGGGAGAGTCAGGGCCCCCTTTTGGGGGTTTGGCCCGAGTTTAGGGCCCCCCTTTTGGGTTAGGCAGAGACAGGGCCCCCCTTTTGGGTTTTGTAGAGTAAGGGCCCCCTTTTGGGGTTTGGCGAGTCAGGGCCCCCTTTTTCGTTAGGTAGGGGTGGGGCCCCCCTTTCCCGATTATAAAAAAAAAACACTTTCCTGGCCCCCGGTCCCCGGGTTTCCCCCCGGGTACTGCCGCCCTCATTAAAGGGGGCGCGGTGAAAGTGGGCGTCACCGCGCGGCCCCACGTCGCTGTTTGGGGCCGGCGGCTGGCAGGCTTTAAGGCCCGGGCACCTTTGGCCCCCCGAGAGATCAGTGGGCAAGGGGGCGCTGTGGCGGCCCGGGGCAACCCCTGGGCCCGGCAGCCCCCGGGGGTGGAGGACCCTTAGTCCCCAACCCCCCGGGGGGCCGGTCTCTAAGCGTTTGGGGGCACAGGGTTTGGGCGTTCAGAGGAAAGGATGTGGGGGGGGGCCGGGCTCCGGGGGGGCAACGGCACTTTCCTCCCGGGGGCCCCCCATGTGGTCCCCGCCTGAGCCAGTTCGGTGGCTGCGTGGGCGGGCGTTTGCCTTTTGCCATGGGGAATAAGGGGGGCCTGCTTGCTGCGGGTCCCCTAAAATTTCCCCCGGGCCCCCTTTCAGGAGTAAAGGCCCGTACCCTCTGTATGGGGGCCCTGGGTGGGGCCCCTGTTTGGGTGCAGTGGTTACCTCTCAATGGGGTAAAAAAAACATAACTTCAAAACCTGGGGTTTAGCGGTGGATTTTTTTAAAAAGTTAAAAACATTTCTATGCCAAATTTTATAGAATTGGGAGCCCGGTTAAAATTTTTTTTTTGGGGGTAGGAAAAACCCTTCAAACGGCAAAAATGGGAAATCTATCTATTTTTGTGGCATTAAATTTTACCCTTCAATCAGGCTTTGGTTTTTTTTGGGTTAAACCCGGGGCCAAGGGATTTTTTTATCTTAAAAAAAAATGTTTTGGGGCCCAAACAGGGGGACAACTCCTTTTTTTTGACTTTGGAACCAAAGGGGTTGCTTTTTAGTTCTTTTTTTCCCATTCCAATTATCCAAAAATAGACCTACTAATGGAAGGCTTGGTTTTCATTTATTAAAAACAAAGTTTACAATCGTTAAAAATGGACGGTCTTTTTTTGCTAAGTGGGAAGGGCCCTTTTAGTATAAAATCCTTATGCTGGGTGTGGAATCGAGTACAACACATTAATACTGATTCCAACCCCTTCCCTTTCCAAAAATTTATTCTTTCTTTTGGGGAGTAGGTCTTATCACTAATGTTTCAGTTTTTAGAAAATAAACCAGGAAAAATTTTGGGCAGTCAAGAAAAACAAAAGTTGTGTTAACTGGGGTGAAATTATTCAAATGGCCACCCATTTTGAATTTGCCCCCCATCATTTTGTTATTAAAGGGGGGTTTACTCCCCCCACGGGTTTTGAAACCCCAAAAACGTTCTAGAAATTTTTGGGATCCTGTATTTTTCCTGGGTTTCTGGGGGTGGGGGGGTTTTTATAGCAGGTGATTAGATATAGTTCCCTATTCAAAGCTCTTCTTAAAATTTAAAGAAAAGAGAGCAGGAGATCTTAATTTTATTGTGCAGAGTGCTTTGGTGTCAAAGTAAAAAGTAAATTATTCCCCTTTTTTTGTTAGTGATTGCACACTTGTTTTAAGTGCCCGCAGTCTGACCCCTTGCAATGTCCCCTCCCCGCCTTTTAGGGTACCGGAAAATTTTGTGCCTTAGGGCCGTGAAAGCTCTCTTTTCCCTTTTTAAAAATGGGAAAAAAAACCCCCAAAGCAATTATTTGGGATAAGTCTTAATTACCTGTCCCCACACATTGAAGCTAATCTTAATTTGTGGACAACCCTTTAAGTAATACAGTGGGGACGGAAAGTATTCGCCCCCTTTAAATTTTTTACTCTTTTTTTCATTGCGCCATTTGGGAAAATTCCCAAAAAATTTTTTTTTTTTTGCTCATTGTGTACACTCTGCCCCCTCCCCCCCCAATCTTTAAAGAGAAAAAAAACAAAATGTTTTTTTTTGAAAAATTTTTTTAAAAAAATTTTAAAAAACTGAAATAGCACCCCGGTCTTAAGTATTTCAGACCCTTTGGGCCCCGTTTTTGAGTAGAAAACACTTTCTAGGGTAGTACAGCCCTGAGTCTTCCCTTTGGGGGAATTTATGCAAAAAGTTTTTCCCCCCTGGATTTTTGGGGAAACCTCTGCCATTCTTTTCCCTTTCAGAACTCTCCCGTTCCCTCAGGGGGGGGTTGGGGAACGTTAGTTGGAAACCATTTTCAAATCTCTCCCGAGATGCCATTGGGTTTAGGTCGGGTCTGGCTGGGGCCCGTCAAAAATCGGGATAGAGTTGTTCTGAAGCCCCTGCTTTGTTTTTTTAGTGTGTGCCTTTAAAGGGGTTTTGCCAAGATGTAATGTTGACGTGGGATCCTTTAAAAAGGGTTTTTTTTTTACTTTTCTAAATATTGTGTTAAAAAATTGCAGTCTGGAGGGGTAAAAGGGCCCTTTCCTTTCCTTTCCCCTTTGGGTTTTCAAAGCGCTATTAGATACGGCCTGACAAGGGGGTGGACGGGCTTGGGGCAGAGAGAGCTTCTTATCTGATGAGACTGAGCTGCCGGTTTTTAAAGGGACCGGGGTAGCAATAAGTTTTCTTTTTTTATACAGAAAAAACTAGTTTTTAGGGGTGAATTTGATAGCCCGCCCTTTTTCTGATGGACCGGGGAAAAATGGAGAAGCTTTCCGCTGCTGTTTTTGGGGAGTGTTCCCCTTTTTTTTTTCCCGAGCCCCCAAGTTATAGTTTGGGTTTTTTTCAGTGAAAATCCCTTATGCCCCCCCCTGGGGCTCTGCCTGTCTGCCTCTTTTCTCTCTTTTAGCTCCGTGGTTTTTTTACATAAGCTTCTTAGCAGATAAGGCTTCTCCTGACAGTGCAGTTTTGAGCCGGGGTCTTTCTGCTGTATTGTGAATTTGGGGGCTTTGTACTGTTTATTTATTTTTACTTAAGTTTTGAGGGCACCCTTCTTCCCCCACTCCCACTCCCCCTCCCCCCTCCCCCCCGCAGCTTCATGACTCCGCGTGATTTGTTGACATTTTTGGCCCGTTCTAACCCAAAAGGGGGGTTTAAAAATCTATCTCCTTTGGGAAAATTCCCCCTTTTAAGGGGGCATTTTTTTGTTTGGGAAAATAACCTTCGGCCCAGTCTGAGGGCCAGAGACCTGGAAGGGTTTTTCATCCAGGATATCTTGTACTTGGGCAGATTTTCTTTCCTTCCCTTTTCAACCGTTTTTTCCGGGGCCATGAGCTTTTAAAAAAACCCCCGTTAAAACCAAAAGTTCTTTTTTCGGCTCATCAGACCAGGGGAACCTTTTTCTCATAGTCTGGGGTCCTTGTGTTTTTTTTTTAAAAAATGTATGCGGGCTTTCATTTGGTTTTAATGGGATTAGGGGGTGAAAACGATTATAAATCGACAAAGTTGAAAAACGCCACCCATTTTTTTGGGTTTATTTAGAAATTTTTCCGGGCCCTGCGATATTTTAGGTGACAAACTGCAGGGTAAAACTATTACTGGGTTTCGCCATTTTAAGCGCTTCTGTATTTTGGCGGCCAGCAAATTTAGTTTGAGCATAGAGCAGGGTGAGCTGGGGGGTGCAACGTTTTGACTTTGATGTGTATGGGTTTTCATTGGCTGGAAAAATCACATGACCCTTTTTCAAAAGGGCCGCGTTTTGGGTTTAGCATCAGTTTTTTTTGTGTTTTTAAAAAATTTGAGCAAGACGGGGGTACTGGTGGGCTCTCAATAAGCTCAAATCAGAGACACATTCTTCTCTTTATTTTTAAAGACAACTAGGTTTTTTGTTGGGAACATTTGAAAAATAGGTTTGATTAGAGAAATTTTTGTTATTTTGTTAGACCCAAAACTTTTAAAAAAGCATTCAGCACTGGGCAGCCGGCGGGGTGGGGTGGGGTGGGGGGGGGGGGAGGTGGTCGGGGGGTTTAAAAACAGGGTTTTTGGGAAAAGGGGGGTGTATATTTTGAGGCCCCCGACTTGCTTTGAAACCCGCATTGAGAAGGATTTTTTTTTCCCCTTTTGGCCCGCACTCCTCGCACCTTTTAAAAAGCTGTTTTTGCACGTGGGGCGGGGCCCCCAATTTTTTTTAAATAAACCCGGGTACGACAATTTTGGTTTTAAAAAAAAATTCTTTGAACGTTTTTCGTTTTTGATTGGGCAAAAAAAAAGCCAAAAATCTCTTCCCTGTAAAATTTGGAATTTGTTTTATTTCACCGGGGGGAAACTCGGGTTTTGGGGCAGATAGCGCATTGTATGTAGTTTGTGAAAAAATTACAAATTTTCCCAGTCCCACCCGGGGAGTTGTAAATCCCTGGGGCTGAAGGAAAAGAAACTGTTGATTTTGTCTTCGGTTCTTCCCCAGATTGCATTTCACAGGTTTCGATAGAAACAAATTTGTTTTAAAACCTAAATTGGCTGTTGGAAATTAGAGGGATTTAAGAAAAAGCTGTGATTTGGGCCCTCTTCAATAAGAGACTGTAAAAATCTTTCCCTACCTTTTTAAATTTTTTTCTTTCGCCCTGGAGCGAATTTCAGGTGGTAAGCGGGGAAAAGGGGGTGTTGGACATGGAGGTGAGGTACGAGGGGAAGGTGCTCCTTCCCGTGTGGCGGGGCAACAGGAAAAAAACAGGGAGATTTTCGGTTGCGGGGCCGGGCAGGGCCGGGCGTCGCTGGGTCGGTTTCCCTTTTGGGGTTCCCTTTTCGAACAGCGTCGCCCAAACCCGTTCTTCAGGGGTTAATGCAACCCGCATCCAAACAGTCCCTTTCCCCCGTCCTCCCGTCACGGCCCAAATGTCGTCTTATCATCGTCGTCAGCATCCGTCCAAAAATGAAGCGGGGCAGCCCAAATTTAAAATTGTGTTTCCACCCCCTTTTGGATAATCCATTTTTGGAAAACCTCTTTGAGACAAAATGCGGTTTGGGGTCAGAAAGGAAATTTTAAAAGTTTAAGAGGCCAAAAAGGATGATTTTGTCTGCTCTGACGGCCCCAAACGCTGATGCCCCCTTTTCCCCGAGGGGGAGAAGGAAAAACCGGTCAAAATTTGGGAAAAAATTTCCCGGGGGGTCGGCAAAGTATTTGCAGGGCCCCTTGCTTGAAGCCCGCAGGCCAGGATGCAGAATGTCAGACGAGGAACTCATTGTTTTTGATG
>JAODAL010049926.1:0-27808 GCA_025379985.1 Phyllomedusa bahiana | reverse complement strand
TAGGGGGTGTGCAGCCGCCCTGTTCAATCGCCCCAAGGACCTGGTTCGGGGGGAAAGGTCACCTTATTTGTCATATTGATATTTTTGGACATTTTACAGTATGGGGTAGAATAGCTGCTGGGCGGCCTGAGGGGGGGTTTTTTTGGGAAGCCATAGGTTTTTTTTGGGGGGGGTGCCCGCCCTTTTCCAGGTCAGGCTTTTGGTATGTCTCTGGAGACCTCTTAAAGGCCTGCTTATGTAGGTGATCAGGGGGCGTGTTCTGCTGCCTGAGAGTGAGCACCAGTGGATCTGGAAGGAGGCTTTGGCCCTAGAGGCTTGAGAAAACCGGAAAAACCAGGGGAGACTGGTAAAATAGTGTGTTTATGGGCTAAAAGTGTTCAGAAAAACGGGGTAGAGAAGGTCTCACAAAGTCGAGTAGTGGAGAAAACCCAAAGGGGGTTTTTTTGTTTAAAATTGTTTATGTTTTCTGTGCCTCAATAAAGCTGGTGAGCCAGTGTTAAATTTGAAGGCCCTGGTTTTCTGAGTGCCGATTCGCTTATACAGGGGCATCCGGAGCCAAGTACCCCAAGCGGCCCCGGAGGGCATCCAAGATGAGTGGGGGTACAATTTTTTGTTTTATTTTCATGCACGTCATTTTTGTATGCTGCATAGTGGAACCTGCTGTGAAACACAAATGATCTCACAAATGAAGGGGGATTGGGGCAGCTACCTAAACTATGTAAAACTTCTTGTGTCACAGAACTTATCTTTGGCTCTGGTAGGGGCCATGCCTATTAATAGGTCTTGTAAGTTCAGATGAAGCTGTCAATAAAACATAACATTGTAGTATTCTCATGTGAAGGCTGCAAAGATCACACTACAGGTACACATGATAATGACTGAGTAATTAGAAGAGCTTAACGTTAATTGAATTAGTTGATAAAGATGTGTCCCAGCCATTAGTGTTTATATAGCAGAAATGATAAAGCTTAGAGTCAATCAACGATGAAGTGTGACCTGAGTTTTTATGATGATTCCATGTGACTTTACGTGAAGAGATGTTTCTGCTTCAGACAATCCTCTTCTGGTACAAGCGTCACATTTATTGGCTGATCACTGTTCAAATCTTCAGTGATCAGTTCTATGGGGAAACCTGTGCAGTGTCATATTCCCCTAAAGCACCACCACATGGGAATTAAAGTATTAGACAGTGCCCTTCGAAGTCAATGAGCTGTTCGTGCAATATGTGGGTGTGCTGGGTCCTCCAAAGTTTGTTCTATTAAATGTCACGTGAAGGATTCAAAGATGGATGTTTTCCTCTATTTATTCAAAATGCCTTATTAAAGTATTTAAAAATTAATTTTCTAATTTAGACAACCCTTTAAGTCTTTCTTAGGGAATATTCAGATTTGTAGCAGAAATCTCAGCTTTCTCGAATTTATTTCTGCAAGCCCCACATAGTATGCTGTGGGCCCTTGTCTATTTGGAAGACCCATTTCTGCCCAAGCTTTAACTTCCTGGCTGATGTCTTGAGATGTTGCTTCAGTGTTGCCACATAATCTTCTTTCCTCATATCGCCATATATTTTGTGTAGTGCACCAGTTCCTCTTGCAGCACAATATCCCAACAACATGATGCTGCCACACCCGTGTTTCACAGTTGGGATGGTGTTCTTAGGCTTCCGAGCTTCCTGTTTTTTCCTCCAAACGTAACGATGGTCATTATGGCGAATCAGTTCAATTTAAATTTCATAAGGGCACAGGACAGGTCTACAGAAATGTAGGTCTTTGTTCCTGTGCATTTGCAAACATGAATCTGGCTTTTATATGTTTCTTTTGGAGCCATGGCTTCTTCCTGCCAGTGGCCTTTCAGCCCATGTTGATACAGTACTTGTTTCACTGTGGATAATGATACAATCTTACCAGCTTCCACCAGCATCTTCATGAGGTCCTGTGCTCTTGTTTTTGGGCTGATATGCACATGTCAGACCAAAGCATGTTTATCTCTGAGACACAGAACCCATCTCCTTCATGACCGGTATGATAGCTGGACATTCCCATCTTGTTTCTACTTGCAATTGTTTGTACAGATGAATGAGGCAACTTCAGGTATCTGGAGATTGAACCCAAGGATGAACAGACTTTTTTGCAAGTCCACAATTCTCTTCCTGATAATCTTGGCTGATTCTTTAGACTTTCCCCCTGATGTTACTGACAGAAGCAGTGTGTTTCTGGTGTGCTGTAAAATACATCCACAGGTGTGTCTCTAATTAACTCAGATGTTTCCAATAAACCTATCAGAAGCTTCCAAAGACATGACCTCATCATATGGGCTGGCCTAAATTTTTACAGGTATAGTAATCCTAGTGTATGGAAACATTTGACTTTTCAGAAAGTAATAAAAATGCCTTCAAAATTCTCTCTGTCATTATTCTGACATTTGGCAAATAGAAATAATTTTGGTTCCTAATTGACCAAAAACGGGAAAAGTTTATTCTGATTTCATGTCAAATAGGGAGAAAATCCTGCAGATGGGGCTTTTTATATAGTGTATGGAAACTTCTGGTGTCAACTGTATTGGGCTATATAATAGAGGAGAGGAGCTGAGCTCTGTGATATATAGGGTTATATGATAGAGGGAGAAGCTAAGATCTCAGATATATAGGGTTATATGATAGAGGTGAGAAGCTGAGCTCGTGATAATAGGGTTATATGATAGAGGAGGGGCTGAGCTCTGTGATATATAGGGTTATATGATAAGGAGAGGGGCTGAAACTCCTGTGATATATAGGGTTATATGATAGAGGAGGGGAAGCTGAGCTCTGTGATATATAGGGTTATATGATAGAGGTGAGAAGCGAGCTCTGTGATATATAGGTGGATAAAGATAAGAGGAGAGAAGCTGAGTTTTGTTATATATAGGTTTATATGATAGTGGAGAGAAGCTGAGCCTGTGATATATAGGGTTATATGATAGAGGAGAGGAGCTGAGCTCTGTGAAAATATAGGGTTTTTTCTGATAGAGGAAAAGAAGGTTGAGCTCTGTGATATATAGGGTTATTGATAGAGGAGAGAGAACTGAGCTCTGGGGGGTGGGGGGTAATATAGGGTTATCTGATAGAGGAGCTGAGCTTGGAAAATATAGGTTTTTATATAGAGGAGAGAAGGGTGAGCTCTGTGATATATAGGGTTATCTGATAGAGGAGCTTTAGCTCTGATATATAGGGTTATATGATAGAGGAGAGAAAGTGAGCTCTGTATTATATAGGGTTATATGACAGAGGAGAAGCTGAGCTCTGTGATATATAGGGTTATATGATAGAGGAGAGAAGCTGAGCTCTGTGATTCTTTTAATTGATGGGACATATCACTTATTTTAGGACAGAGTTTACATAGCCAAGCCCTTTTGTGGTCCATTCTGGGCTGACAGAAATGCTTTGGGGGACCACATGCGTACCACGAGTATGTTTTGCAGGCTGCTCTATTCTGTCTGTAAACCCGTATAGTATAAAGCACAATTAGACAGTGAAGTATATCATATATTACATAAATACAATAAAATTCTCCACTTATTAGGTATCTATCTAAAAATACAATTTCTAATGTATAAAACCATAAATGTATAGCTGCATTAATGTGAATAGGCAAAAACAGAAAATGATTGAGCTATTAAGACACAAAGTGGCCTAGTCTGAGGGAGATTAAAATCATTGCGCATCTTACTGACTTTATAAATGAGGGCTGACTACAGGCAGATAGTCGACATCTTCTTGCGTAAATGCGCTGCATTGCATATTTAGGCCAAATTCACACTTTCACAGTTTGTCAGATGTTACACGTTAGTGAAGTGGATCCACAAACTGCAGCCTGGAGCTGTCTGCTTTCTAGTACATTTAGAAGGAAAGTTACTGAGCAAAAGGCACCTAAAATCCCATTCAAATTGCTGCAAAAAAGTAAAATAAATGTACGTATTAATGAGGCTTTGACAAAAAAAAGCTAGATAAATGACTGTGACCTAGAGAAGTTATCTAGAGACATAGCATGTAGTGTTGTGTGAATCTGTTGCTGTTCCATTTCACACTGAGTTGACCTATCTTAAAAAAGCTGGGTGTTACCTGTGGAGTGTGGGGTATCACTCAGTTCATCCTCCACAGGTTGCATTCATCTTTTCTAAGTTACTTTGTGCCAACTGGAAGATGGGTCATCACCCAGCTTTTTTGGACACTGGATAGGCTATCCAGTACACTCTAAGGATAACACTAATCCCCTCTCACTATTATCCCAGTACCCAGTGCACCAAAGGTGCATGAGCCAGGTTATCATCAGAAGTGGACCTTCTAATGTAATGAGTTGGCTTCTGGGGTAGCTGTGGGCTGGTATTTTTAAGACGGAAAGGGCCCAATATCCATGGAACTTCCCATCCCGATGCTATCAGGCTGCAGCTCCAGATTTTACAGATGTAGTAGAACTAAACAGAACGGATATTGCACTGTGATATCACGGCACAGAATGTTATCTCACCTTTTTCAATGCTTTTCAATGGCCTTTGTTTACAGATCAGAACAGATAACACGAAAAGCCGTGCTATCAAAGTCAAGCTGTAATCTCCGACATCTGTACCTTGGCTTTTTATAAAAAAAATGGGTGAGACCCCACATCAATTTATTTATTGAAAATCTAAATATAAGCATGCTTTCTAATCAATAAATAAATTATTTTTTAAAAATGACGTGGGATCCCCACATTTTTTTATAACCAGTCAAGGTAAAACCAGCAGCTGTAGGCTAGTACAATTATGATTGGAAAGTTCATGGATATTTGGCCATTCCCACCAAAAAAAGTAGCACACAGCAGCCCAGAAGGAACATCACATTAGATAGTCCACTTCTGATGGTTACACAATCCTTCCCAGTACCTCTGGTGCGCTGGGTACTGGGGTAATTATGAGAGAGAGTTACTGTTACCTATAGGGTGGCAAAAATACCACTGGTTGACACCAAACCCCAGCAATAGTAATGGAGATGTGACTGTCAGACACCTACATTACTAGCACCAGACAAAATGGTAAAACGAAACCCACAACAACACAGCACAAAAACTCTTTATTTAAATAAACACTCTCCAACAGCAACCCTGGTTGACCATTTTATGAAAGAAATTTAGCCAAGCCAGGATCCAGCATTGCTCTGCCCTGTACTGACGAGTGGAAAACACCCCGAAACGGCTGTATATTTAAATATCCCTTTTGCTTTCCTAAGACCCAGTGGGTCAAAAGCAAACTGAGGACTTGTTACATCCAACAGAGGGTGCTTGAGCTCCTTTCCCATCATGCCTTGTGATATGCAGATGCTTCGTGGAGTGCAAAAGGCAATTTCGAATCTCCACACGCCTATATAGGCGCTCTCCCTAAGGAGAGATCTTCCTTTTCTGAGCAACTCATTGCCTCTCAATCAGCCAAGCCAGCATCTCTCTTCTGTTTACTGACGAGGGGTAAACACCCCAAAACGGCTGTATGCAGATGGATGATGCTGACTTGGCTAAATATCCCTTTTGCTTTCCAAAGACCCAGTGGGTCAAAAGCAAATTGAGGATTTGTTACATCCAACAGAGGGTGCTTGAGCTTCTCAGCTTCTTTTCCATAATTCCTTGTGGTATGCAGATGCTTCGTGGAGTGCAAAAGGCAATTTCGAATCTCCACACGCCTATATAGGCACTGTCCCTAAGGAGAGATCTTCCCTTTCTAAGCCACTCATTGCCTCCCACTCCCACTCATTGCCTTGTGATATGCAGATGCTAGTGCAAAAGGCCATTTTGAATCTCCACATGCCTATATAGGCGCTCTCCCTAAGGAGAGATCTTCCCTTTCAGAAAAGTTTTGCACATTTTTAAAATTTGTGTATTTTAGATTACAACCATATTCACTACATGTGATGGAATGAAAGTCTGTTCAGAAGCCTTTAACTCAGGTGTCTCAAACTCAGACAGGTAAATGGGCCAGACATAGAAAAAAATGTGAAATTGACGGGTCGAATTTCTTTCACATTTGATACAACACAAAAGGTCATAACATAGGCAAAGATGTTAAATAGATGTTATATTGCTTCTGTGACACACTTCTCCTCCTGTTATATGTAAATGTGGCGTAGTCGGCAGGATGGAAAACCAGGGTGATTGCTTTTGCCAGCTGGACAAGAAAAACCCAGATAACTAAATTTCTTTAAAAAAAAGTACTAGTTCTTTCAAAATAGTATTGCCTGTGACTGAAAAGTTTTCAGACATCTTGATAGGAGTCAAATTCACACTGGTCACTGATAATAATCAGGTTTACCTGTAAACAGCCAAGGTTGGGACACTACTAGAACATCGATGGATGGAAAAGGCTTAGCAAGTTCTACTTCCAAACCTGATATTGTCAGGAAAAAAATATTTTGTATAAGCAAATTCACAACTTTTTGTTTTTATTGTTGTCTTGCACACACATCAAGATAGACATGTGCCTCGGGGTTCTAGTCTAACCCCGGGTCATCCCGTCTCTTCCTTCGTTCGTCTTCACATCAGATTGACACTTCCCCTGTCCAATTACGTCTCTTCTTTCTTCACACCTGTTCCTGTCCACGTCATTTACCTGTAAAACAAACAACCAATGATATGTATTGATAACATTATATATACTCAGTTTTTCCTTGAATATTTTTACTTCTGAGGAAGCGCGGCTGTACGCGCGAAACGCGTCAAGTACTTTTTATGTTTATGTTTTTAATTTTGTCCCCGGTAACAAACCCAGTCATTTTTAAGAATAAAAAAAACTCTTCAAATGAAAAGCCTATAGCCTGGGCTTTTTTCTGTTTCCATTACACGTGCGCCGGGTCCATCTTTTTCTTCCTTCCCTTGGGTATAAGCAAATTAATATTGAGAAAATTGTGGTGTGGTTTTTTCAACTTTTTTACATTTTTCTTGCTTGTCCCAATGTGAGACTGGAGTGAGCTGTAGTCATACATTGCAGTTAATGACTGTACCTTTAAAGGGAACCTGTCACATAGATTATGCCCCTCTTGCTGAGGGCAGCACAAGCTAGTGTCAGACCTGCTGTTTCCAGCACTGTGTCCCTTATTCTGTAAGATGCTGGAGTTTTCGTGTATTTAATGCTCAAATCTGCAGTTTTCAGACAGAAGAGTCATTTGACGAGTCCTTCAGAGTGTCAGTTTTTTCAAACCCCGCCAACCTGAGGCCTGCCCCGCCCACCTCAACTGATAAACCTATTACTTTGAATAGGTAGAAACATGTGATTAACTGTCAGTGGGCGGAGCTAGTCTTTGGTGGGCGGTGCTAACACCTGCTCATGAATAAGATTTGAGGGGTAAATGCTCTAAAACTGCTGCATCTTACAGAATAAGGGACACAGCGCTGGGAACAGCAGGTCTGACACTAGCTTGTGCTGCCCTCAGCAAGAGGGGCATAATCTATGTGACAGGTTCCCTTTAAGTGTTATGCCAACTGTCAGTCAGCTTGTCAGACTCAACATCTAGGCAGGGCTACATCACAAACAGGATATCATGGCAGCCATCTGCACTCCACGATCGCATAGTGGGATGCTGATGGAGGACACATGGAGCCCCCAGTCTCAGTCAGATCCCTTACATGCCATGGTAATTATTCACTGTGGAATTTAAGGGGTTAGGTAGCCAGAATAAAAAATGAGTCAGGAGCCCTGTGGTCTGCAGGCCACAAGTAACAACCTTAAGAGCCACATATTTAATGGGGCTGTATCACTTCATCAGTTCATGTGTTTCATTGTACTTTCAACTTCTCAGCTAATCAAATCCAGGGGCGTTTCTTTCCCTCCCAGCTGAGTGTTTCTTAACTGAAGAGGGATGACATCCCCCCCCCCTTCACTGTTCATGCTCTCTCACGAGTCAGTGTGCTCCCCCCTCTTTGTCCACATGTCACTGAATTGTTCCTCCCCCATGCAGTCTTATTTTGTTAGAACTGTTTGTTTACATACCACCGGCCTGCATTCAGTCTAGACAGTCTTCTATGAACGCAGAGCACTGATCTCTTCTCTTATAGCTGGAGGTTTGTTACAGTTGAATCCAGTCTTCTATGAACTCATCCAGAGCAGTACAGATCATAGGCACCGAGCACAATTCTGCTGTTTTCTGATTGTAGAAGCAGCTGCAGTGTTACTGTGCATAAGCTGGCTGTGCTGAGTGAAATGTTGCCGGCCCCTTATTCTGAGTGAGAGAGGCAGGAATGCACGCTCCCGTGAATACGACCGGGGCCAGACAGAATTTAAATTAGTAGAGCCGTCAGCCACTGAAATGAAAGGAGGTGGAATCCGACTGGCACTGCGGAACAGTTTTTACAGAAAACGAAGATAAGGCAGACAAATAACATCCAATTGCAAAGTTGCTTGTTTTCACTGTCCCCTTATTCTGAAGACCATTTAATGAAATGATACAAGCCCTTATAGCTCCTTGCTTTAGCTCATGGAAATATTACTTTTGAACAGCACACCTTGTGGCTAAGAGGGGTATTACAGTTTTTTAAAATTTATTTAAGAAGCTCTACAAACAAAAAAAAGTTTAGTCTGGACTAGAAAGACATAACTGTTATGTATATTTATAATCCTTTCTGATGTTCTGCTATAGTTATAGTCTACAGGATAAAGTTATCATTGTTTTATAGCACTCTAATTCATACTTTATTTTATTGCTTCATTTTATTAGATGCCTTGTGTGGTTTACAGCGCCCATGCTTAAATATTCTGTTGTGCAATGGTGTTCTGGCTTGAAACTGTATAATACTTGAAGTCCCCTGTGGTGGCGCTGCAAAATAATTTTGAACATGCTGCTGCAAACCTCACACATTAAAGGGGTTGTCTCACTACAAAGATTAGCTTTCAACATGTAGGGAACACTAAATAAAGATGTTTTCCAAATATATTACATTGTTCTTTTTTTTTTTTTTTAAGGAGCTACAAGTGATTTTATCACCTTCTGAGCTCTCCCTGGTTCCCCCAGTGACCGACCTGTGTACTCCTTCTCCCCTGCTGTTTGTTCTATCTGATAGCAGGGAGTGTGGTCATCACACAGGTCACAGCCAGCAGTGTGAAAGCTTGTGTGTTATCTGATCTTTCAGACAAAAGACCAATTACTAATTATTGCTGTTTACATTATCTGATAAACTTCTCAGGACCTCAGAGTAGGTAAGTTAGCTAATCTAGATTGATAAACATAATAAACAGAGCAGTCTGAATACATGGAGCTCATATGCTAATTACAAACAGCTTGACCAGGAAGTGACAGAGCAAAGTAGCATTATTTCATTCATGCATCCTCTTAAACTTTGAGATGAGACAACCCCTTTAACCTATTTACAACCACTGGCTCTCCAGTTATCAGGAAACCCCAACTCCCACAGCCAAAGATTCTTTGTACTCGGTGGGAGTTGTAGTTTTTTTGATAGAAAGAGAGCCACAATTTATAGACCACTAGAGGTGATCTAGCACAGAAGATGTAAAACTTCACACTGCCTAACTCTACTTCATTAAACTTTTACCATAGCGGACACCAGTAGCGAGGAGAATCTATTAGCGATGGACGTCAGAAGGAGAATCTGGTCTTTACACTTTTAGCAGAGATGACTTCCAGGAATACTTTGCTTTTTCAGTATTGAGATATTTGCGCTTTACTTGGTCTATTTTAAGTAATAAACAATTTCACATCATATTGAGGCTCCGGCAACTTGTCAAATGCATTTAATCAATGTTTCCATGCCACAGGACCTGAGAGGCAGCATCATAATGCCAATTAATTAATGTAATGAGTAACTCCTTTGGAGAAAGACTCAGTATCCAGAGAAATAGAGGATAGCTGACATTTCATTGCCATCAAAATACTACTGGATAGCCACATTGTAACACATGCAAAGACCTATAGTTGGTGTGATAGATAGATAGATAGATAGATAGATAGATAGATAGATAGATAGATAGATAGATAGATAGATAGATATGAGAGAATGATAGATATGAGAGCTAGGTAGGTAGATAGATAGATAGAGATTAGAGATGGGCAAATTGATCCTAACGAAGTGGAATTCGTTTAGAATTTCAGGAAAACTTCGGTTCTGAACGAAGTCGAAGTTTGGGGTACTTCGGGTGAACGAAGTGTGCTTTTGATTGATAAAATGGCTGCGAGCACAAGGCCCTACATGGGGCAAAGAACTCTGGGAGGAAGAAGGGCATAGCCTGCATGACATGTGCAGAGGTGAAGCCAATCAGAGACCGGCGGGATTCTGTGACGTCACCGCACTATATAAGTCCGGGCGCGACGCTGGGAGCTCATACCGCTCTCACTGTACTGATCAGGGAAGGTGCTGCCGCGGCTGATTGTGATAGGTGATACTAAAGAACTCATTTTTATACAGCAATTTTTGGGGGGTGTCTCAGCTTGTCTCAGAGACTGCTTCTCTTACGTTCTAATTCTGATTTTGTGGAGTATTGGAACTGAAGTCCAGTGTGCGTCCAATGCAGCTGCATATACATTTTAATGCTATCTGCTCACAGCACATTGAATATCCAAGGGGGATCTAAGCCAGTTCCTGTTGTATTCATTTAAAGAAACAGCGTTTTTAGAATCCAAATACCACTTCATTTTTGGATGCTCATTTGTTTTGCGCAATTTACATCCAGGGGTTAATTAAGCGTTGTTCTGCTGTTGTGGTCACTAAAAGAAAAGTTCTTTTTCACCGCCAAAAAAGACATTTTTCCTGTTGCATAATTCATAACCTAAAGTTAATTACAAGTTTTTCTCTTGTTGTGTACCGTAAAATGCATGCCATTTTAACACGCTACAAAGCTGGTAATTGTTGGCAGCATATTTGTTTTGCGCAATTTACATCCAGGGGTTAATTAAGCGTTGTTCTGCTGTTGTAGTCACTAAAAGAAACCTTCTTTTTCACTGCCAAAAAAGACATTTTTCCTGTAGCATAATTCATAACCAAAGGTGAATTACCAGTTTTTCTGTTGCTGTGTGCCGTAAAATACACGCCATTGTAACACGCTACACAGCTGGTAATTTTTGGTTGCTCAATTCTTTCGCGCAATTTACATCCAGGAGTTAATTAAGTGTTGTTCTGCCGTTGTGGTCACTAAAAGAAACGTTCTTTTTCACCGCCAAAAAAGACATTTTACTTGTAGCATCATTTTTTACTGAAGGTTAATTAATTACAAGTTTTTCTGTTGCTGTGTGCCGTAAAATACACGCCATTGTAACACGCTACAAAGCTGGTAATTTTTGGCAGCACATTTCTTTTGCGCAATTTACATCCAAGGGTTAACTAAGTATTTTTCTGCAGTTGTACTTAGTAAAAGAAACGTTCTTTTTCACCGCCAAAGAAGAAATTTTGCCTGTAGCATAATTCATAACCGAAGGTTAATTAAGCCTGTTTGTGCTTTTATATTCAGTAAAATACACAGTGTTTTTAAACGGCACATACAAGTCAATTTTTCCTGGCCATTTGTGGAGCGCAATTTATATCCAAGGGTTACCCAAGCTTCTTAGTGGGTTCATTTGGAGTCAAATACAGGGTGTGTATTTATCATATACAGATATCTACATCAAACAGTGTCTGTACATTTTAGAACAAACAGTATGTCAGACAGAGAGGTGGCAGGCTCTTCACCTGCGAGTGGCAGTGGCACAAACATTCCTGGAACAGGCCCAGGTCGCAGCACAGCAAGGGACGTCGCAGCAGGTGACTCGGTGAGGCCACAACTGCCGCTGTCATCTAGCGGCCGTGTGTTGTTCAGCAACCCAATGGTTCTTGATTGGTTGACTAGGTCATCCACTTCCTCCCAGATGACATCTGACAACCTCAGCCAAGAGTCGGTGGGAACGTCAGACACAACCCTTAGTTGGCATGGCCCAGGAGCCGGTCAGCGGCCCTCATCTGTCCTCAACCCGCCTCTGTCCCATCCGGTTCCCTCAGCCAGAGATCTACTATGTGGTCTGGGCTCAGCACCACTATATAGCGAGGATGAACAATTTGAGGAGGGCAGTCAGCAGCTACTTGGCAGTGAAAAAATGGGGCCAATATCCCCTGCTTCTTGCAGTAGGCGGCAAAGTATATATGTGGAGAGTGGTATGGGAGGTCATGTTGTGAGGGGTCAGCCTAGGCATACCAAGAGTGGTGATGAGGACAGCAGTGACGATGAAGCACAAATCGATGATGATGTAGCCGACCGCACTTGGGAGCTGGGTGAAGCAAGGGCTTTATCATCGTCAGGAGAAGAGGACGTCAGCTGGCGCGTCAGGCAGCGGTGTAGCCAGCAAGTGGGTTGTGTGGCCGTGAGTCAGCAGGGTAGGAGCAGTGTTAGGTCGGGAGCCAAGCGGCCACGGGGTAGAAAACCCGCTTCGCAGGTCCAAGAAAGTAGCGGCACAGGGGCTCAGCGAGGCAACAGCGGGAGTAGTCACTCAGTGTGGAGCATTGGAGGTAAAATCAGATACTCGTCGGTATGGCAGTTCTTTGCTAAGACACCGGAGGAGCCGGATATGGGTATATGTAGAATCTGTGGGCAGAAAGTGAAGCATGGCCAGGGAGCTAACGTTGGCACCACGGCCCTGCATCAACACATGCAGCATCACCATCCGGTGGCCTGGGAGAAACGTGGCTCAGATGTGGTGGTCCATCCTGCCGCCGCAGCAACAGCAGCAGCAGCGCCCAGTGGCACGCATGCCATTGCAGCCAGTCAAGGCTCCACCACCTCTGCAGAAGGGAGCTGTTTCTCCCGGTCCAGATGCTCCTGCTCCTCGCTACTCATGGCGCCAGCAGTCGTTCAGCGAGGTGATTGCAAAGAGACAACAGTATGCGTCCAACCATCCTAAGGTGCAGAAGCTGACCGTACTCCTGTCCAAGTTGTTGGTGCTGCAGTCCCTCCCTTTCCAAATGGTGGACTCTGCATCATTCAGAGAACTAATGGCTTGTGCCGAGCCAAGATGGAGAGTTCCAAGCTGTAATTTCTTTTCCAAAAAGGCAGTACCAGCACTTCATAAATATGTAGAACAGAAGGTGGGTCAGTCCTTGAGCTTATCGGTTTGTTCCAAGGTGCATGGCAGCGTGGGAGTCTGGAGCTGTAACTACGGTCAGGGCCAGTACATGTCCTTTACGGCTCACTGGGTGAATGTGCTTCCTGCCCAGTCACACCAACAACTTGGACACGAGACGCCGCATTCTCCTCCACGTTGTCAAAAAGCGGCTCCTGCGCCAATATCCGCCTCCTCCACCACCACCATCATCTCAGCCTCCACAAGTACTGCTCCATCATACCACATGTGTAGGGCACAGCGGTGTCACGCAGTTCTACACCTGGCTTGCCTCGGCGAACGAAGTCACACAGGGGAGAAACTGCTCCGCGTCATGCAGCAAGAAATCGATGTGTGGCTTTCTCCGTGCCAACTGCAAATCGGAACCATGGTGACAGACAATGGGAGGAACATGGTGTCCGCGCTGCACCGAGGAGGGATGGCCCATGCACCCTACATGGCGCATGTGTTCAATCTGGTTGTGAAAAGGTTCCTGAAGTCTTCCACCGATCTTCAGAAAATTCTGAAAATGGCCAGGAAACTGTGCATGCACTTCATCCATTCCTACAAAGCCAGGAACACCCTCCTCGAGTTGCAGCGGCAGAATGGCCTCCCCCAACACACTCTGATATGCGATGTTTCCACCCGTTGGAATTCCAGCCTGCACATGTTGGACCGACTATATGAACAGAGAAAGGCCATTAATGATTTTTTGATGATCCAGGCGGACAGGAGTACTCCCCTCTGTAACTTTGATGTCAGCCAGTGGCAGCTCATGCGTGACACCTGCCGTTTGTTGAGGCTATTCGAGGAGGCGACATTGTTTGTCAGTCGCCAGGACTACGGGATGAATAACGTCATGTCCTGGAAGAGATGCTGAAAAATCTGTCTGGGCAGGGGACTGGAGACGTGGCGACCACATTTCGCGGCCACATGAGTCCGGTGGGGACTGAAATGGAGGAGGAGGAGGAGGACATTAGAGAAGAAGCATTGTCTAGTGAAATGAGTGGATTTTCTACTCAGGTGACAAGAGATGAGGAGCAGGAGCAGCTGGAGGAGGTAGATGGAGATGAGGAAGACGAGGCAGATGACCCAAAAGCACCGTGGCATTATACAGTAGAGATGGAGGCAGGGAGCCCCTCGGAGTCACTTGTGCAGATGGCCCGCAGCATGCTGATTTGCCTGGCTAGTGACAGCCGAATAGTCACCATCCGGCAGAGGGATGACTTCTGGCTCTCCACCCTATTGGACCCTCGCTACCGGTCTAAAATGGGAGCCTTTTTCCCAGCTACTGAGAGGGATGACAAACTCAAATACTATAGGGAAATCCTCCGTAAACAGTTGGCTGCTGCCTATGTGCGGCATCGTCCCTCCTCTGACAGGTCTGACCGGGGGGTTCCTCAGCGCTCACGTACTACTGCCGCGGCTGCTGGGGAAAGGTGGGGGGTAGAAGCAGTACCAGCTTTATCAGCAGCAACTTAAGTCTGGAGTCACTGATGAGCAGCTTCCTTCACCCGCCTAGTGAGGAGGGCAGTCGCCAGCAGCAGCAGCAGGACCTGGAGCAGACCCTGAACCAACAGGTCGTGTCCTACTTGGACAGCACTCTGCCACCCCAGTTAGAAGATCCACTGGACTACTGGGCAGCCAAACTGGATGTGTGGCCGGAACTTGCCGAGTTTGCAGTGGAGAAGCTGTCCTGCCCGGCCAGTAGTGTGGCATCAGAGCGGGTGTTCAGTGCGGCGGGGGCCATCGTTACCCCAAGGAGAACCCGCTTGTCCACGGGAAATGTGGAACGACTGACCTTTGCCAAGATGAATCAGGCGTGGATCGGCCAGGATTTCCACACACCAATGCCTTAGGCGTCAGACTACATCAGCCATGACGCCTCACCCAAACTGTGAGAAATGAGTCTGGATTCAAACTACCTGCCTCAGCCACTATTCTGATGCCACCACTCGCTTGATGCCACACATCTGCTAACAGATTCTCCATCTGCCACCAACCATCTTTACCAGGGACTGGTATTGCCACCCACCTCCACACTCTGTCATTGTGCCACTCTATGACCTCATGCTGCTGCTGCTGCTGCCGTGCCCTCCACACTGTGTCATTGTGCCACTCTGTGGCCTACTCCTGTTTTTGCCACCTCCAGAATGTCATTGTGCCACTGCTTGACCTCATGCTGCTGCTGTGGCTGCTGCTGTGCCCTCCACACTCTGTCATTGTGCCACTGTCTGACCTCATGCTGCTGCTTTGGCTGCTGTCGTGCCCTCTACACTGTGTCATTGTGCCACTCTGTGGCCTACTCCTGTTTTGCCACCTCCGGAATGTCATTGTGCCACAGACTGACCTCATGCTGCTGCCAACGTCACCTCCACACTGTGTCATTGTGCCGCTCTGTGGCCCACTCCTGTTTTGCCACCTCCAGAATGTCATTGTGCCACTGCCTGACCTCATGCTGCTGCTGTGGCTGCTGCTGTGCCCTCCGCACTCTGTCATTGTTCCACTGTCTGACCTCATGCTGCTGCTGTTGCTGCTGACATGACCTCAACACTCTGTCATTGTGCCACTCTGTGGCCTACTACTGTTTTGCCACCTCCAGAATTTCACTGTGCCACTGCCTGACCACATGCTGCTGCTGTGGCTGCTGCCGTGCCCTCCACACTGTGTCATTGTGCCACTCTGTGACATACTCCTGTTTTTTCCATCTCCAGAATGTCATTGTGCCACTCTCTAACCTCATGCTGCTGCTGCCGTCACCTTCACTCTCTGTCATTGTGCCACTCGTTGGCCTACTACTGTTTTGCCACCTCCAGAATGTCATTGTGCCACTGTCTGACCTCATGCTGCTGCTGCCGTGACCTCCACACTGTGTCATTGTGCCACTCTGTGGCCTACTCCTGTTTTTGCCACCTCCAGAATATCATTGTGCCACTCTCTGACCTCATGCTGCTGCTGTGGCTGCCGCCGTCACCTCCACACTCTGTCACTAATGTTGCCACCTGAGCCCTCAGCTTGTTTTTTTCCAGCTTTCTCTGGCATGACTTTATCAGGCTACATTCCCGCTTCAGTTTTTTGGTCAGTTTTGCCCTCTTAAGTGCCCAGGGAATTTTATAGTGAAGCGATTCTAAGAGCGGCGGCAGTCATGTGCGTGTCCATATAAAAACACAACATTGTATGAAGACCAAAACCAAGCTCCCTCTGCATATTTAAGCATGGCACAATGTTCTACAGCACCCTGCAGGCTCTGTGCAGCCTGGAAATAGCTGCTTTTAACGCGATTCGTCCCAAAGCAATTCGGACCAAAACAAATTTTGTCGGAAAATTCGGCGAAGTGACCGAATAGAATTTTTGAGAAATTCGCTCATCTCTAATCGAGATAGAGAGAGAGAGATATAGAGAGAGATAGATAGATATGAGAGATAGTTAGATAGACAGATATGAGATAGATAGATAGATAGATAGATAGATAGATAGATAGATAGATAGATAGATAGATAGATAGGAAAGCCTAATTTGACATTTTACTCATTATACTGGTCTATATGATTTTTGATGACTTTAAAGGAGTTGTCTCACAACTGGATTTCATCCTACCTTGGTGCTGTCCTAAGAGCTGTAGTTTTGAAATCATGGGCGGGAGCACTGGCTTCCTGGAGTAGTCTCCCCCCTCCCTTCATCTAGGTGACGTCATGCTGCTGCGCTCGCTCCGATGCTAACAGCATTGGAAGGGAGAACATCTCAGATCACAGAGTTCTCTTTCCCCTGCTGCTCACCATTCAATAGTATCCACCGTGTACACAGCACATATTTCTCTCCCCATACATCCATACATGACCCGGGCCAGGGGTTCCCAGCACAGGGAATTGAGCAGGGGGGAAGCGATTCAAATAATCTCTGATGTGTTGTATTTGCATGGAGTTATCTCAGTGCTACATCTGTCTGTGTCTGCTTAATTACTATTCACTGACTGTTGACTATTTCCTGCCTGAATCATTCACTTCAGCAGTGAAGCTGGTTAGGTAAACAGGAGAGTGAATGCTAATTAGGCAGACTCAGAGCTGAATGAGAGGGGCAGGAAATAGTTAACAGCAGTGAATAATAATTAGGCTGAGACACAGATAAGGCAGCAGGGGAGAGGACAGGGGCTGCTAGTATGCCTGCTCTAAATCACTGAGCTGTGCCTCAGGCAGAGCGAGGACAGAGAGAGAAAGGACAGGAGATAGTTAAACTTGCGTGCTCGCTCCCGACGCGACCTGTTGTGATAAGATGCCAGAGATACAGCCTATCAGCGAGAACAAGCAGGTCGGTGACTATAGAGACCTCAGCAGCCTCTGAAGCCACTAAAAACAAGTTATCTAGAAATCAGTAGGAGATTTGTTATTGACATATATTGCAAACGTGCTTGTTTTTTGAAGATCTTTAATTTGAATGACAATCTTTGTAGTGAGACAACCCCTTTAAGGTTACAGCTGATCATTATAGATTCGAAGATGCTGAATACAGAAATTATATCCTATTTTCACCATCAAATCAGGTTTTTCCACAAATGGCTACTGTATGTAATTTCCTCTGTTGCTGATTCCTGTTGTAAATAGTGTGCTGTATCAATCATTAAGTACCAAGTTGCAACATTACATAAGGTTTGTTCCATAAAATAGAAATATTCTGAATGTTTCTGTGTTAAGTATGACCAAGGTAATGTACTATTTATATTAACTCCTTAATGACCGCCCGCTGTCTTTTGGATCGGGCATTCAGGTCGTTCTTCTGCAGTGATGTCTTTTGGCGTCGCTGCAGACAGAGGGGTTTGCGGCTCTCAGCCCCACAGCTGCACTGAAAACAGAGCTGTATTTCATAACCCTGTTCCCAGCACATCCTCTGCAAGGAAACCTCTTCTCCCTGGTGCTTAACCCTTTTGGCCCCGTTCACACGGCTTATTTGCCGACAGATTGGCGCCGTATTCCGCGCCGGATTTGCGCTTCAATACGGCGCCAATCCGTCGGAGTCATTACGGTAATCCACTGCTCTCATAGAGAACAGTGGATTCCGTCGCTCCTCCCCGCTCGGCAAATCCGCCGCTTATTCACGGTGGATTTGTGCGCTCAATACGGCGCACAAATCCGCCGGGAATAAGCCGTGAGAACACGGCCTTAATTGCCGCAGTTTTTCACCACAGCGCAATCAAAGGGCTTTCCCCCGCTCTGTCGGGTGATCGGGACTCTCATTGACCCAACAGAGCCCGGGGAACGGCTGCACAGTCAGCCTTGGGGACCTAGAGTAGTCTGTCTGTGTAACAAGCCAGTGATCAGGGCAGACTGTGTGCTGTCCTGATGACTACCTGTGTCAGACTGACACAGATTATAATCTATTAGCACATATGAATGTGCTAATACATTACTAAGTGCAAACTTAAAAAAAAAATATATATATATATATATAGTTATCCCTTCATTGGATTTAAAAAAAAGTAGAAAAAATAAATAAAATAAATAATAAAATAAAAATAAATATTTATTAAAAAATAATTGTGCCTACATTAAAGACACAAAAAGATCCCTATACATATTAGGTATCCACACGACCGTAATAACCTGTAGAATTCATCTAACAAATTATTAAGTGTGAAATGTGAAAAAAAATTCTGCAGTACTTTATAGGTGAACTTAAACAATTCCCCCAAAAAAGTTCAACCTGTCCCAAATAAAGTGAGGCCTCATGCAACTGCGTCATTGAAAAAATAAAAAAGTAACGACTGTTGAAACGGAAGGAGGCAAAAACTAAAAAAAATGGGCTGTTCATTTAGCTTAAAGGGGTTTTGCCACGATGTAATGTTGACGTGGGATCCTCCAAAATGGGTATTTAATCACTTTTCTAAATATATGTGATTACAAAAAGTGAAGCCTGGGGGAGCTACAGCATTGTTCAGTCTCCCTTAGTTTCCTGAAAGTTTACATTAGACACGACCAGAACACTGACAGGAGCTGATCTGGCCGCGCTTGCGTGTTTGCACTTCTTATCTGATGACAGGGACCATGAAGGAGCTTGAGAGGGGCTGGGGAGAAAGTGTAGTGTATGAGTCTGTCTGCTGTATTGAGAATCCACTGGATGTAATGTAATTATTTGAGTAAACATTGTAGACGCTCCCGTCGTCCTCGCTCTCTGCTTACCCCCTCCCTTTCACCCCTGCAGCCTTTCATGACTCAGCATGCTTTGTTTATCTTCTCTCCTGAACAGATAAGAGGTAAGGAACTCACTTCATGGCAAAACCCCTTTAAATGGTTAAGAAAGAGTCTCTTTTTGATCGCAATAAAATACCGTAAACCATTCGCCAATCTGCACGTGAAATCAGGCCTGATGAAGCAGTTTGTGAAGGCTTTGGATTAGGATGGTGCTTGTTTCCACTATATCTGCTCGATATTTCCATCACTGACACATGAGAAGATGAAAGCCGGTATGGCCCTCAAATTAGACTTCTCATGAAAGATAAAGAATTTTTGCCAACCGTGAACCCCTCGGAGAGAGATGTGTGCTGCGCTTATTGTAGCGTTGTGCAAAAGTTTCTTGGCAACATAAGGTTCTAGTTGAAACTTTGTTGACAGCAAATCAGAGGATAGGAGTCAACGTGAGGGTCAAGGTGCATGTTCTTCACAGCCACTTAAATGTGTTTCCCTCAAGTCTTGGTGCTGTTAGCGAAGAGCAGGGCGAGCGCCTTCACCAAGATATAAAGACTGTGGAACAAAGATATCCAGGCAGGTGGAACACAAACATGAGAGCAGACTATAATTGGTGCTTGGTGCGCGAAATCCCTGATTCCAGCTACTCCAGAAAATCAAAGAAGCAAAAGTTCCTTAATATTTTGGGCCACATGTACGAAACTGTTTAGGTCTAAAACTCACTCTTTTACCCATAGTAACCTAAGGGCAAAAAAGTGAGTTTTAGACCTAAACAGTTTCGTACATGTCCCCTTATTTGTATAGTATAGCGTATAGTGTTTTTTAACCCTCTGTGTATTTTGCAAATTAATTAATAAGGTTAGCTTTTGGGCCCCCCCAAAAAACCCCCCCTTTTTTGGGCCCCTTTCCCCCCTTTTTCCCCCCCCTTTTTTTTTAAAAGGGGGTTTTTTCCCCCGGGGGGAAAAAAAAACCCTTCCCCCCCCTTTAAAGGGAAAAAAAAATTTTTTTTTTAAAAAAAAAATTTTAAAAATCCCTTTTTAAAAAAAAAGGGCAAAATTTTTTTTGGGGGGTTTTTTTTTTTTTTTAAAAAAATTTTCCCCCCTTTTTTCCCCCGGGAAAGGGGGTTTTTTCCCCTTTTTTTCCCCGGGGAAAAAATTTTTTAAAGGGGTTTTTTTTTTTTCCCAAAATTTTTTCCCTTTTTTTGGAAATTTTTTTGGGGCCTTTTTTTCCCCCCCCAAAAAAGGGTAATTTTGGGTTTTTTTTTTTCCCCCCAAAGGGTTTTTAATTTTTAAAAAAAAGGGGGGCCCCGGAAAAAATTTTTAAAAAAAGGGCCCCTTTTAAAAAAGGGAACAAAAAAAAAACCCTTTTTTTTGGGGGGGAAAAAAAAAACCCCATTTAAAAAAAAAGAAAAAAATTTTTAAAATTCCCCCCTTTTAAAACCCAAATTTTTGGGGCCCCCCAAATTTTTTAAAAAGAAATAAAAAAAAGGATTTTTTAAATAAAGGGGGGGCCCTTTTTTTGGGGGGCCCCTTTTTTTTTCCCCTTTTTAAACCAAAAAAAAAAAAAATTAAATTTTGGTTTTTCCCAAAAAGGTTTTTTTTTAAATTTTAAAAAAAAGGGGGAAAATTTTTTTGGGGGGGAAAAAAAACCCCTTTTTTTTTAAAAACCCCCCTTTTTGGAAAAGGGGGCCCCAAAAAAAAAAAACCCCCCGGGGGTTCCATTCCCCCAAAAAAAAATTTTTTCCCCCCTAAAACCCCCTTTTTTAAAAAATTTAAAAAAATTTTTTGGGGCCCCCTTTTTTCCCCCTTTAAAATTTTTCCCCTTCCTTTTCCCCCCCCTTTTAAAACCCTTTTTTTTAAAAAGGGGCCCCCTTTCCCCCCCCTTTTTTTTTTTTAAAAAATTTTTTTTAAGCCCCCCCCCCCTTTTTCCCGGGGGTTTTTCCCCCCCCCCTTTTTCCCCCCCGGGGGAAAAAATTTTTTTTGGTCCCCTTTTTTTTGGGGCCCCCTTTTAAAAACCCCCCAAAAACCCCCCCCCCCCCCCCCCAAAAAAAATTTCCTTTAAAAACCCCCGGGGCCCCCCCCAAAAAACCCCTTTTTCCCCCCGGGGGGAAAAAACCCCCTTTTTTTAAAAAAAAACCCCCCTTTTTTTCCCCCCCCTTTTCCTTTTTTGGGGGGGGAAAAAAAAAAATTTTGGTTTTTTCCAAAAAAAAAAGGGGGAAAAAAAAATTTAAAAACCCCCCAAAAAAAAAAACCCCTTTAAAAAACCCCCCCCCCCCCCTTTTTTTTTCAAAAAATTTGGGGGGAAAAAAAAAGGGAAAAAAACCCAAAAAAGGGGGCCCCCCCCCCTTGCAGGGGTGTTTTTTTTCCCCCAAAAACCCCCCCCCCCCTTTTTTTCCCTTTTTTTTTAAAAAAATTTTTTTAAAATTTTTTTTAAAAAAATTTTTTAAATTTTTTTTTTTTAAAAAAAATTCCCCCCCCCCCCCCCTTTTTTAAAAAAGGGGTTTAAAAAAACCCCAAAAAAAAAAGGGGCCCTTTTTGGGGGCCCGAAAAAAAAAAAATTTAAAAAAAAAAAAAAGGGGGAAAAAAAAAAAATTTTTGGGGGGGGGAAAAAAAAAAAAAATTTTTTTCCCCCTTTGGGGAAAAATTTTTAAAACAAATAAAAAAAAAAAAGGGGCCCCAAAAAAAAACCCCCCCCCCCAAAAAAAAAAGGGGGGGGTTTTTGGGGTTTTAAATAAATTTTTTTTTTTTTTTTTTAAAATTAAAATTTTTAAAGTTTTATAAATTTTTAAAAAAAAAAAAAAATTTTTTTTTCCTTTTCCCCCTTTTTTAAAAAAAAAATTTTTTTTAAAAAAAGCCCCCCTTCATCAAAATTTTAAAAAACCAAAAATTTTTTTTTTTTTTTTTTAAAATTTTTTTTTTTTTTTTTTTTTTCCCCCTTTTTTTGGGTTTTTTTTTTTGGGGGTTTAAAAATTTTTAAATTTTTTTTTTTTTAAAAAAAAAGTTTTTCTTTTGGGGTTTTTTTTTAAAAATTGGGAAGGGGGGGGGGGTTTTTTTGGGGTTTCCCTTTTGGGGTTTTTTTTTTTTTTTTCCCCCCTTTTTTTTTTTTTTAAAAAACCCTTTTTTTTTTAAAAAAAGGAAAACAAAAAAATAAAAACCGGAAAAAATTTTTAAAAAAAATTTTTTTAAAAAAAGGAAAAAAAAAAAAAAAATTTTAAAAAAATTTTTCTTTTTTTAAAAAAAATTTAAAAAAAAAAATTTTTTTTAAAAAAATTTTTTTTAAAAAAACCCCTTTTAAAAAAAAATTTCCAAAAAAAAAAATTTTTTTTTTGTGGGGGTTTTTTTAAATTTTTTTTTTTTAAAAAACCCCCCCTTTTTTAAAAAATTTAAAAAAGGGGGGGGAAAAAAAAAAAAAATTAAAAAAAAAAAAATTTTTGGGGGGCCCCCGGGGGCCCCCCTTTTCCCTTAAAAATTCCCCCCGGAAAAAAAAGGGGGTTGTGGGGGGGTGATTTTGGGCATAATTTTTTTTTGGGGGGTTTTTTTTTTTGGGGGGGTTTTGGGCCCCCCCCTTTTTTCCCAAAGGGGGGGTTTTCCCCCCCCCCCAAAAACCCCACCCCCCGGGCTTTTTTTGGGGGGGGATTGGCCCTATCACTCTGCTGTTCCCAGCTATTCCTGTTTTCAGTGACCTGAAAATTTCAGGAAAATATATAAAATGTATCACACAAGGCTCTGATCCCAAAGAGTGAAAGCTTTTTCATTTAGTTAGGTTTAAACAAACTACATTCCCAAAAGATAAGACTCACCATTAACGGACTGACTGAATGACTGATTGACACCAGTTTTGATCAATCAGGCAAGAAAGTGGGGAGAATGCCCGGGAAAAATATTGGTAACCAAAAAACTTGTGTACCCAAAAAAGGAGATAACATTTTTCTTTATCCCCCGACCAAAAAAAATCACAAAGCAATTATTTTTTAATAGTCCCTTTTTTTAACCCTTTCCCCGCATGTTTAAAAAAAAATTTAAAAACAGTTAGAAAACCTCTTTAAAAGGAATTTTGTCACTCCATTGATTCATCTCCCAACCCCGTTTTTTTTTGGTTTTTATTTTTTATTCCGGGGTGTTTACTGGGCCTTTTACTAGGCTTTCAGTTTGAAGCCAAAGGGCTTACTAAGCAAAACCCGTCTGGCCGCCTAAACAGGAGAATTAAAAAGGTCTGTACTATAGCAAAAAAGTGCCCGGGAGCCAATTTAGGGGGAAAAAACAATTTTGTAGCTAAAAGCAAACCCGTGTTTGGCCCGCCTATCAGGAGGATTGAACAGGTTTTGTAGCTATAGCAAACCCTGTGGCACAGCCTATCCAAAGAGATTGAAAAGGTCTGTAGCTTTTAGCAAAAACCCGTGCTGCCGGGCCCAATTTAGGAATATCCAAAAAGGGCGTAACTATAGGAAACCAAATGCGGCAGCCTACAGGGGGAAAAAAACAGTTTTCTTAGCAAAGGGGACCTTGGGGGAGCGTTTATTTTTGGTTTTTGGGGTGCAGCCCCCATAAAAGAGATATCTAGGGAAAAGGTATGGACACTGTTAATGGACAAAAAAGTGATCCTTTTAAAGAAAAAAGCAGCGGTCCCTTTTTAGTGAACAACCCCCTTTTTAAAAACATCCTCAAAATGTGTTTTTTTTATCCCCCGTCTTTTAAACAGGCTTTGTTTTCCCCCGGGAAAATACCCCTTTTTGTTTTCTATTGCATTTTCATATAGAAGACATGTTCTCATTTTTCCAGGGCTGCTTTGGGAAGAGTTTTCCCGGGCTAAAATAAAAACTATTGCTGGGGGATCTGCCCCCCGGGCCCCTTTCCCTTACCCCCAAATGTTTTTCCCGGGCCCTTGGTGCTTAACCCAATTTTTTTATCTAATTGCCGAGTAAAGTGAACAATGACAATTCGCAGCTCGACAGAAAATAAAACGTTGCCACCTCTTTCTATCAAGGTGAAACATCAACATTTGTATTCAGAACTCATGTCCCCAAAACAGCAAACCCGGACGGAAGGGAAAAATTTTTTTTTCTGTGATTTAATTGGTCCAGTTTTTTGGGAAAGGATCCAATATGCCATTGCTTGAAAACCCCCCTGAAACTATTTCCCCCACAAATTTCCCAGAATAAATACTAAAACAGCCAGACATTTGGTAAAGGTGGAAGCATCCTTTTGCTGCTTTGTGATTGCTTTGGTTACAAAAAAAAAAAAAAAAAAAAATTTTTATATATATATATTTTACAAAAAAAAAAAATTTTAAAATAAAAATATAAAAAATATATATATATATATTAAAATAAAAACAAAAACCCATTTCAGTTTTTAAAAGCCCCATTTTGCATTTTTTTCACTTCTGCCAAAAAAATCAAATAAAAACCCTTTTCCCCCCTTTTGGGCAATTTGGAACCAAAAAAAATTTTAATTTGTCAAATGCCAGAATAAGAGAGGAAAAATTTTTTTAAAGGGTTTTTTTTTACTTTCTGCAAATCAATAAAGGAAATTTAGAACAAATCTTTTTACGGCCCTCCAAAACATTGACTTGGGTTTTTTTTTTAAACCAAATTTGGGAACCATTTTTTGGGGATTAGCTTCCGGTCATTTTCCCTTTGGAAGAAACCCCTTTCTGGCCCCCTTTAAATTTCCGGCTGATGTTTTTAGATGGGTTTCTTCAGTATTGCCAAAATAAACTTTTTTTTTCTTGTTTCCCTCTATTTTGTGACGTGCAAACCCGTCCTTCCCGCAGCAACCCCAAACCCCCCCCAACCCGGATGCAACCCCCCCGTTTTTTTCACGCTGGGATGGTGTTCTTAGGCTTCCAAGCTTCTCCCTTTTTCCTACAAACGTAACGATGGTCTTTATCGCCAAACAGTTCAATTTTAGTTTTATCAGTCCACAGGACATGTCTCCAGAAATGTAGGTGTTTGTTCCTGTGCATTTGCAAACATTCATCTAGCTTTTCTATATTTCTTTTGGAGTAATGGCTTCTTCCTGGCAGAGTGGCCTTTCAGCCCATGTTGATAAAGTTCTTGTTTCACTGTGGATAATGACACAATCTTACCAGCTTCCGCAAGCATTTTCACAAGGTCTTTTGCTTTTGTTCTTGGGTTAATATGCACATGTTTGACCAAAGCATGTTCATCTCTGAGACACAGAACCCCTCTCCTTCCTGAGCAATATGATGGCTGGACATTTCCATCTTGTTTGTACTTGCATATAATTATTTGTACATATGGACGAGGCACCTTCAGGTATCTGGAAATTGCACCCAAGGAGGATATTGACTTGTGCAAGTCCACAACTGTCTTCCTGATATCTTGGCTCACTTCTTTAGACTTTCCCATGATGTTACACACAGAAGCAGTATGTTTCTGGTGTGCTATAAAATACATCCACAGCTGTGTCTCTAATTAACTCAGATATTGCCAATAAATCTTTCAGAAGTTTCCAAAGATATGACCTCATCATATGGGCGCTCCCAAATTGTTTAAAGGCATAGTAATCCTAGTGTATGGTAACTTTTGACTTTGCAGAAAGTAATAAAAATGCCTTAAAAATGCTCTCTCTCTCATTATTCTGGCATTTTGGTAAATATAAATAATTTTGGTTCCTAATTGATCTAAAACGGGGAAGGTTTATTCAGATTTCATGTCAGAGAGTGAGAAAAACATGCAGTTGTGTTTCTTTATATAGTGTATGGAAACTTCTGGTTTCAACTGTATAAATATAGTGTATATGTAACGACCAGCGGTGTTAATACGCACTGACAAAGTGGGTGCCGGGTAGTTGTGGATCCATTGGGCCACCACGAGTGATGATGATATAGGAGGAGAACATGCCAGGGAGTGGAGTCTAAGGGGGCTGCAGTCTTCACCGAAACCCATTGCAAAGGTCGCTATCCCTGACGTGGCTATTCATGGGGGCTTCCAAAGTGCAGTATAAGGACACTGGATATAGACAGAGGTGACAGCTCCCATCGACCGATAGCAGGGTCCTGAGCAGGTAACTGTCAGTTACAATGGCAGGAAACAATAGGAAATGGATAGTGCAAGGATAACGCAGGGTTAACACAGGTACTAACTGGAAGCAGCAGATACACAGCAGGTAGGGTTCTAGATCAAGGAAGTACAACCACAAACTGACCCTGAGGCATGGAAAGGAATTTGCTTTTAACAGAAGAGGTCACAGGTCAGTGGCAGGTAATTGGGACACTGTCCCTTTAAATTACTGAGGAATGCCGCATGCGCTCCTTTGGGGGCACGCGTGCATGCAGAGGAAGCCGCAGAGGCATGATGTGCGCAGGATTGTGAGCAGGAGCAAGGACGGGTAAATATAACTGGTACAGATACAGGAGAAACAGCGGAGACACGGGCGGGTCCGAGGCCTGAGACAGGAGCCAAGGTATGAACCGTGACAATATATAAATAAATAAATAAATATAAATATATAAAATATACCCCCAGTGGGCCCTTGAGCATGGCAGACCTGGAGTTTCTTTTAAACTGCATAGCATCGAGAGAGAAAGGCATTGAGAAAGTGACAAAAAGCAAGAGGCAGAGTATAGAAAGCATTGACAGTAGCAGTAGGGTGGGCCCCAAGAATCAACTCCACTGGTGGGCCCCAAGAATCAACTCCACTGATGGGCCCAAGAATCAACTGCACTAGTGGGCTCCAATAATCGTCCACTGGTGGGCCCCAAGAATCAACTCCACTGGTGGGCCCTGAGAATCAACTCCACTGGTGGCCCCAAGAATCAACTCCACTGGTGGACCCCAAGAATCAGCTCCACTGGTGGCCCCAAGAATCAACTCCACTGGTGGCCCCAAGAATCAGCTCCACTGGTGGTCCCCAGGAATCATCTCCACTGGTGGACCCCAAGAATCAGCTCCACTGGTAGTCCCCAGGAATCATCTCCACTGGTGGACCACAAGAATCAGCTCCATTGGTGGGCCCCAAGAATCAACTCCACTGGTGGCCCCAAGAATCAAATCCACTGATGGGCCCCAAGAATCATCTCCACTGGTTGACCCCAAGAATCAGCTCCATTGGTGGGCCCCAAGAATCAACTCCACTGGTGGACCCCAAGAATCACCTCCATTGGTGGGCCCCAAGAATCAACTCCACTGGTGGACCCCAAGAATCACCTCCATTGGTGGGCCCCAAGAATCAACTCCACTGGTGGCCCCAAGAATCAACTCCACTGATGGGCCCCAAGAATCAACCCACTGGTGGGCCCAGGAATCACCTCCACTGGTGGGCCCAAGAATCAACTGCACTAGTGGGCTCCAATAATCGTCTCCACTGGTGGGCCCCAAGAATCAACTCCACTGATGGGCCCAAGAATCAACTGCACTAGTGGGCTCCAATAATCGTCTCCACTGGTGGACCCCAAGAATCAACTCCACTGGTGGGCTCCAAGTAAAAACTCCACTGGTGGCCCCAACAATCATCTTCACTTGTGGACCAGAAGAATCACCCCCACTGCTGGACCCCAAGAATTAACTCCACTTTGGGGGCCCCAAAATCACTCCACTGGGGGTCCC
>JAODAL010049925.1:0-27808 GCA_025379985.1 Phyllomedusa bahiana | reverse complement strand
TATTTTTTGCCCATTTTTCTCTCTCGAGTCTTTTGACACATTTTATCAATTCATTGTCAAAGCAAAGCATTCTTTTCATTTCATTTTAAAAACCTAACAAAAATTAATATTATTCAAGGGAATTTTATCCAAAATTTAACAAAGCACAGTTGAAAAAAATAGCCCATTTGACTTTTTCATAAAATTGCTTTGTATCAAGCTAAAGTAAAAATTTTGGTTGACATTTTAAAATATGAAATTAAAATGCCCTTTTTTCTGGGGCTCGCCATTAATTTTCAATGAACAAACAACATGATTGAGAGCTTTTGCAAACAATTGGGGGAAAAACGGGAGCTGCTTTATATAAAAAGACTGTGAATTTTTTGTGAAAGAAAAAAAAACCCCAAAGGCTTTGAAAAGGATGTCAATTCAATTCAAAATTAAAGATGCCGTGATAACATGCATGGATATTGTGATCTGATATAACGTCCTTTATTTTGCCTTTTACTTTGTGAAAATATGTATGCCGAAATATAAAATTGACCTTTTAGAAAAGTCACTTTAAATTCTAAGTATATATAACCAAAACACTGGCCTGCTATGCAAATGATAAAACTAATAACGCTATATTACATATTTTCTTAAAACCCTGTGAATCGCCACCACTCCCCCCCCCAAATCCCAATTATGGGAACCTTAATTTCCCTTGTATCCACTAACCCCCCCCATATTAAAACCCTTTTCCCCCCAAATAAGGACACAGGACATATATATATAAAAATCTTTTTATAATAAAACCTTATAACAGGTATTAATAAAAACCACCCTTTTGGGAAACCCCATCTGAAACAACTCAAAAAAAGGGGGCTGAGGGCATTGGAACAAAACCTAGGTCTGGCGATTTCTTCCACTCCACCTTCCTTTTATTAACCCCCCCGTCTCACCCATGACTCGAGAGCAATATAAGTCACCCCTGGTGATCCACCTCTAGAAAAAGACTCATGGGGGCACCCCTGTGACCCCCCCCAAAAATTCAATAGCCCCGGGCCCGCGGGCCCCCTTCAATTTGGAGAGCCGGCCATTTCATGAACCCCCCATTGAGTTTTTAAACCACTCCAAAGACCCCCCCGCCATGCTAACATGCCATGACCCCCTTCATGTGGCACCCCCCAGCCCCAAAGCCCTTCCCCTCCTTCCTGGATCCCAGCATCCAAAGGGCCCAGCCCCACAGCATTAAGGTGTCCTCTTCGTCCCCCAAAAATTCCTCGCTTGATTCCAAAACCCCTGGCCTCTGCTACATGCCACAAAAACCCCACCACCCGATTAAGCATGATCTGGCCCTATTTTAAATTTAATGGCAACACGTGTCAAAAAAACTGCCCAGGGGTATGTCAGACCCAAAAAAGTGATAATCCAGGAAAAGATGACCACAAAAGCAAGTAAAAGGGAATGTCCCTAATTAGATGCCCGAGTCGATCCCAATGGCACACGGTGAAACTCAGGCCAGAATTACGCCACCTCATACCTCCGCCCCAGCTAAGAAAAACGCCATATGTCTTGAAACCCCCCGCTGAGCATTCTCGCATGGCACCACAATGGAGTGAAGTCCCAAAAGTCCACCCCAGACGTGGACAGTTTTGGGGAAAAAAGGAAAGGGAAAGGGAAAAAGAGGAAGGAGGGGGGAAAAAAAAAACATGTAACAATAACAGCACCAAAAAACAACATGAAAACATAAGTCAACCACTCCCCCCTTTTGCTACAAAATTATGAAGGTTGTTTTGTCCGTTATAACCATATAGAATTCCCAATCACATGCAGTCTGAAATGGTCTGCTCTTCTACAATTCTCCATACGTCTTAGCACTCAAAACCCCTCTCGTTGCTTCTGTTTTGCCTTGATTCTAAATGTATGAGGTGCAAATTGAGAAGGATCTAACTCTAGTGAACCTAAATAGTGTTGAGCAATTATTATGACAAAATTTAAATCGGCCCAGTTTTTATGGTGATGGATTTTTTTGATCATGCGATATTTAGGTTAAATCTGTGCTCATCTATTAGGATTGCGCCTTTTCGGCGCTTCCTGTAATTTTGGCAGCCAGCCAATTCAGATTACAGAATAGAGCAGGGTGTGATTGTATATGAAGATGTTATTGTGTGCGACGTCATGAATGGGATGTGTATGGTTGCGATTGGCTGAAAAATCACATGAACCTCGTTTTACATAGAACAGCGTATCCTGTTCAGCCAAAGTGTCTCTCAGCGTCCTAGCGCAGTAGGACATGCGCTCTGGCTTGTGGTCCAAAAGCTTCAGCGAAATTATTATTATTCTTCACAGAGAAACCTCTAACTATAAGCTGTGAACCTGACATTTGTTAGATTAGAGATTGGAGATTTTATTAGTTAGGTAGTAGGAATTTATAATGAGGATCTACCGCTGTAAAGTAACGGGGGGGGCGGAGGAGGGGTGCCCCTCGGTGCGAACTACAGACAAGCTCTATAAAGAATACTGGATAAGTTCTCCAAGAATTAGTGTAGACCATTGCAATAGACTTTTTTATTTAACAGTTTTCTATGAAATATTTCTGGATATTGGGCAGCTGACTTATAGGATACTATTTTTTCTAGTAATTGCAGGTCTCTTTGTTAGTGCAAAAAACTCCACTTTTATTATCAGTATACAATCTTCTGATAGGTGTCATTTTCCAATTTTGCCATTCCACCTTTGTTGATATATCACCTTGTACTTAAATTAGAATCCAGAAAGTCAGCAAGGTTGATAGGTGCCAAAAATACCTTGTAATATCCGAATAAATTTCAGATACGGTTTTTATACTTTGGGCGCACTACAAGCTTTGTTATTGATAGGCACCTTGCATTAAAATGTGATTACCTGCAATTTTGTAGTCACCACAGGTGAATTGAATTGGTGCCAAAAAAATACCTTTTGTTTTCCGAATACATTTAGATTCGTGCTTTTTTCACTTCTGGCGCAGGCCTGCTTTGTTGATAGATCTTACTTTGCAGTTAAAATTTGAATACAGCATTTTGTAGTCACCACAGTGTGAATTGATAGTTGCCAAAATACCTTTTATTATCCGATATACATTACAGGATACGTGTTTGTTTGCAACTTTTGCCCAGTCCGATTTGTGATAGAGCCACCTTGCAGTAAATTTGAATCCAGGCAATTGTGTAGTTACCCCAGGTGAATTGATAGGCGCCAAAAATTACCTTTTATTTTCCGAATACATTACAGATAGTGTTTTTTTTGACTTTGGGCAGGCCAGCTTTGTTGATGAGATCTACTTTGCAGTTAAATTTGTATACAGCAATTTTGATAGTCACACAGGTGATTGATAGGTGACAAAATACCTTTTATTATCGAATACATTTCAGATACGTGTTTTTCACTTTGGCGCAGGCCAGATTTGTTGATAGATCTACTTTGCAGTTAAATTTGAATACCGCAATTTTGTAGTCACACAGGTGAAATTGGATAGGTGCCAAAAATACCTTTTTATTATCCGAATACATTACAGATACGTTGTTTTTTGCACTTTTGCCCAGTTCCAGATTTGTTGATAGAGCCACCTTGCAGATAAATTTGAATCAGCCAATAGTGTGTTACCACAGGTGACATGATAGCGTGCCAAAAAATCCCTTTTATTATCCGAATACATTTCAGATACGTGTTTTTTTGACTTTGGCGCAGGCCAGCATTGTGATGAGGCCACCTTGCAGATAAATTTGAATCCAGCAATTGTGTAGTACCGCAGGTGAATTGATAGGTGCAAAAAATACCTTTATTATCCGAATACATTAAGATAGTGTTTTTTGACTTTGGCGAGGCCAGCTTTGTTGATAGATCTACTTTGCAGTTAAATTTGAATTACAGAAATTTTGTAGTCACCCACAGGTGATTGATAGGTGCCAAAAATACCTTTTTATTATTCCGGAATACAGTACAGATACGTGTTTTTTTTTGCCACTTTTGCCAGTCCAGATTGTTGATGAGCCCTCCTTAGCAGTTAAATTTGATCCAGCAATTGTGGTAGTTATCCGCAGGTGAATTGATAGGTGGCCAAAAAATACCTTTTATTATACGAATACATTTCAGTTACGTGTTTTTTCACTTTTTGGCGCAGGCCAGCTTTGTTGATAGATCTAGTTTGCAGTTATATTTGAATCCAGCAATTTTGTTTTGATTTGAGGGATTTGAGAATAGCTGTGATTTGCCGTCTATAATAGAGACTTTCCAAAAATCTTCTTTACTTCTCAAATTTGTATTATTTCTGAAACATGGCGCGAATTTCAGGTGGTGTGGCGAGCAAAGAGGTGGGAGTAGGACATTGGAGGTAGACGGTAGATGCAGAAGGGTGGCTCCTTCAGTGCAACAGCATGCCAGCGGATCATCAGTTGGGGGGCAGGGACGTCGGCCTGTCATCGCTGGGTTCAAGGCCCTGTGAATCTCGAGTAACGTAACGCGTCGCCAATCTGTCCTTCAGTGGTTAATGCAACCTGCATCAAGCAGTTCTTACCTCCTCGTCTCCAGTCACGGCCTCAAATGTCGTCATCAGCATCACTGCATCCGTCAACATGAAGCAGCTCCAAATGTCAACTCGTCTACCCACCACTGTGGATAATCATTTTCTGAAGACTCTTTGATGCAATAATGCGGTTGGGGTCAGAAGGATGTTAAAAAGATCAAGAGGCCCAAAGAGGATGATTTTCTCTGCTCTGACGCCAGTTACTGAGTGCCATCAGAGGAGGAGAGAGAAGGAAGCGGACAATCGGGCAAAAATTCCGGGCGGGTCGGCAACGCCTTGCAGGTATCCTCTTGCTTTGTAGCCCGCAGCTCTGGTATGCAGAATGTCAGGACGACGAAGTCACCTGTGTGTTGATGATGATGATGACGACATTGCGGACCAACGTGGTCTTTATCAGCAGAATTTGCCTTTGCGAGCGACGTTCTTCGTGGTCCGAGGTGGAAGACGATGGGTTGTGTCAGTATAGGGTTTCCGCCTCAAAAAGGGAGGGGCGGTCGCAGAAAGTCCGCTGATATTATGACTTCCGCCAGCCACGGTCAGCGCAAACCCCGTATTCCTCGATTCTGCGCTGTCATAAAGGTCAGGACTTCTCAAGCTGGGCCTTCTTTGACCAAGCTTCTTGATTCACCCTGCGATGTCATATGCCGCCTTTGCCATAAAACGCATAAGTTAGAGCAAGTATCTTAGGTGGTTAAAACACCACATCAACATGTCTAGTCACATGCAGCGAAATGCATGAGTTGAATGGAGGCCAACACTTGGCACAAAAAAGGCATAAGACGACGCCGGCGCTCCTCCAACCACTGTCACACCCTCTGTCTCCGCCTTCCTCCTCCTCCGCCACCACCAAGCGTTCCTCAGTCTGCCATGTATCTCGAGTATTGATCAGGGATCACGCCTCGCGTCAGCCTACACCGTCGACGAGTAACCACCAGGCACCACTGAGACCATCTACCCTCATCCTTCGGCCAGTTTGACGACTGCAAGCACCGTACAGCGGCAGTCTAGCGCCAGCCTTTGTCTTCCAGGTTTGGGAGCAGAAGAAAACACTTTAACCCAAACAATCAAAGCCAAAGCCCTGAATATCGGCATTGCCAGGCTTTTGGCCCCATTGGAAATGTTGCCTTCCGTCCTGGTGGACAAAGATGGGTTCCGACACGTCATGGCCTTGCCTTGCCCCCATATACCAGATTGCCCGAGCAGGCATTTTCTTTGCCAGAAAAGCCGTCCTGCCCTGGCCAGCCCACGTGTCATCTAAATTTTCAAGCGCCCGTTGTCTGCATCTGGGGACGGAAAAAGTCCATCTGACCATCAGACACATGGATATTCGTAAAGCACGGCCAAGGCCGCTATATCTCTGTGACAGCTCATTGTGAGCTGGGTGGATGTCCCTGGGGGTGACGGTGGCTCTCAGGCTCGCGCGCACGCTCTTCAAAACTCCCGCATGGACTGGTGCAGGGTTCTTTCACCAAGGTCCTCTGGTGGCATAACGTGCCAGAGAAACCAGGCCGTGTTGAAAATTAATCTGTCTTGCAGGACGTTCCACAACCAACAGGTCAGGAGCAGTGGATGGCTCTCCACAAGAGGGGAGCAGAGGAGCTGGCTGGGTGGTTGCCTGAACCTTGTGCCAGGCAAGTTGGTCGTGCGATAAACGGTGGCGGGGGAAATCTGCTTTGGCGCCCTTAAGATACGGTAGCTGGTGCACATCCCTTGCCTGGCACATGTCATGAACCTTGTCGTCCAGAATTTTCTAAACAGAGCTACCGGGTCTGGATCGCCCTCTCTCTTGCTGGGAATGGGCTTCGAAGTCTATGTTCCACTTCCGCTGTTCGCACCCTGCTTCGTCCCGCCTGGCTGCGTTTGCAGCGGTCAGCTCGGCCTCCCGTCAACCGTTCTCATTGTTGACGTGGCCAAACGCTGGTATCCACCTCCACATGCTCCAGCGATTGTGGCAGCAGCGCCAAATGCCATTATGCAGTAGAAGTGGAACATGGCTGATAAGCAGCGGTCTACTCTCGGACCTCGGGTGTTGAGCCACCGAGAGGTGGAGGCAAGCCGCGGAAAGTGCTTGCACCATCCTTGGCCAGTTTTGAAGAAGCCCACCAATATGGTCAGTGCGGAACAATGCCCTTGTCAGCATGAGCATTGTGGTGATCGTAGTTATGGAACGATCGTTGGACACTCTGAAACAACTAGGTCCCACCAGAGATGGAGGAGAGACGGACACAGATGCGTGGACAGGAGTCTTTCTCTCGTTCAAATCCACAAGCCCGACAGTTTCACAAATTTCATCGGTCTTCATTAGGCAGTGGTTCGGGGTCCAGAGCTAGTGCAAGGTGGCGCGATCAGCCTCGGGTGCATAATCTCAGGGCAAGTTCAGGGCTGTGTTGAGCTCGTGCCGGAGCAGCGGAGGAGGAGGTGGAGGTGTTCCTAGAGAGCGATGTTACCGTAGTCCCTGCCTTGGAAAGAGGTTGGCGCGAATTTGTGGCGGAGGTGGAAGATGAGGAAGATCAGTTTGCTAGGGCCCTTCGGACCCAGAGGTTGGGAAATCAAGGCTCCATCTCTCACATGAGTGCTTGGATGACCTCCATTTCCTCCAAACATGATCCTCGCTTTAAGGCCATCAAATGAACAAAGTTCTGGGATAGCCACCCTCCTGGAATCCCCGGTAACAAAACAAACTCAGCACTTTCCTTCCACCCACCCAAATAGAGAGTACACATGCAGGAAATGGAGACCCTTGTGATGATCAACTGGAGAACATCTGTTGTTTCTGCTTAACGTTCCAAAATGTCACAGGTTGGTTGGACAAAATCAGCGCCGTGGACAGGCAGTTAGAGTGCCAAGTAGGGTAGCGGCAGCAGCTAGCAAAGGTGGCGAAGCCTAAGATGGGTGACCTCTGGCAATCTTTGTTTACCCCTCACCAACGCATGCAATGCAAGGCCACACTCCAACACACAGAGATTCAGCTTTACAGATCATGGTGCACGACTATCGCGTTTTTCCCCCCAACACCGATGTTTTTGTATTGTTCCCGGAACCCCTAAGACTTCTGGGTATCCAGAGATGGACGAATGGCCAAGCTGCTGCCGCATAGAGTGTTGTTCCTGCAAGCAAGCCAGGTCATAATCTGAGGGAACCTTCAGCACAGCTGGAGGAGTCACTACAGACAAATGCTATCCGGACTTTCCAAGTAATGTGGATCGTTTGATTTTCATCAAGTTGAATCAGCATGGATCTCTGATGATGTTGTGGCCCAATTGCCGAGGTCACGATAGTTGCCGGTTATTCACATTCTCTTCAAACAGAAATGGTCCTCTTGGAAAATGCTTTTTAAAATGATCATTTTCTTATCTGCCAATTTTTATTTCTTTTCCAACAGTTCATTTAGCTGGTTTTGCTGGGAGGGAGACTGTAAAAGACAGCAAGGTTTCATGGACAACACGTATTCCATTTACTACATTATCTTAAGAAGTTTTCGCATTGTCAAATGGTTTTGAGGTCATGTTGCTGTTGAGATACAGCTATAATTATGGTCCTTTAGAAAAATAAAATGTGGCTTTTAAGGGCATTTCTCTCACAATTTTTAATAGTGGCTGAGAAGTATATTTATAATTTAATTTTTACATAATCATATCTAACCATCAAAAAACATTTACTATTTCAATACAATATTCAAAACATATTCAAAACCCACCCAAAAAAAACATTCATCATACTTACAAAAATACCAAAAAATTTTACAATACTATATCTCACCAACAACCCCACCAATTCAATCCTCCCATAAAAAAAAAAAAAAAAAATAAAAAAAAATTATATAAAAAAAAAATATAATATATATTAAATAAAAAAAAACCAAAACATTATTAATATACCCCCTAATAATACAACCCAAAATTTTCTTTTTTATTATATTTCTTTTATCATTTTAACCCCCCCGCCCCCCCCCCCCCCCCCACACCCCCCGCCCCCGCCCCCCAATTGGCTTATAAGTGGCATTTCTCCCTCACAATTTTATAACAGTGCTGAGACGTCTTTTTATAATTTTTTTGGGTCATGCTGCTTTGAAATGCAGCAATACTACAGGTCCTATTATAAAAAAATTTTGTTTCTAACAGACATTTGTTCTTCACAATTGTCCAAAGTGGCTCAAGGGTCATGCTTTGAATTTTTGTGGGCATTTTGCTTTGAAATGCAGCTATACTACAGGTCCTATTATAAAAAAAATGTTGTTTCTAACAGACATTTGTTCTTCACAATTGTCCAAAGTGGCTCAAGGGTCATGCTTTGAATTTTTGGGGGCATTTTGCTTTGAAATGCAGCTATACTACAGGTCCTATTATAAAAAAAATGTTGTTTCTAACAGACATTTGTTCTTCACAATTGTCCAAAGTGGCTCAAGGGTCATGCTTTGAATTTTTGGGGGGCATTTTGCTTTGAAATGCAGCTATACTACAGGTCCTATTATAAAAAAAAATGTTGTTTCTAACAGACATTTGTTCTTCACAATTGTCAAGAGTGGCTCAAGGGTGATGGTGCTGTCAGAAACAGGAATAGGTAGGACACTGTTAATGGACACATATTGCAAAATGACTTGTTTTTGCAAGATCTTTAACATAGCTATCAATCCCTGTATTGAGACAGCACATTTAATACAATTAAAAAAGAGAAACAAAGACATGGTGGATTCCATCCTATTTTAAAAATGTGTTTTCTAGAATTAAACTACTAAAAAACTTGCATGTAACAAAATAGCTGGTAAAAAAAATTCCTCTGAATTGTACAAGGGGGGTACAGGAAAACTTGACCAGATGTAGGTTATTCAGAGGACATGGAGTATGGAGCACGGACAGAGAACAAAGTACAGAGACAATTTCCTCCAGCACGTTGAGTAAAAAAGAAAAAAGAATGCCAAGAAAAAGGGCACCTGGGTGGAACAGGAGCGTTAACCACCCGTATTTCCAAGTGAAGCTCAATTGGTCCGCACTCATACGGAGGGGCAAGCGCTACCCAGGACAGGGACAGTATATGTCCAGTGAAACTAAAATGGTGGTTGAAAGACTCCTTTTTCCGGCAGGTTTGGGGCTCATGCTGTGGCCCTGCACAGGTATAGTCAATGTCCAGTGAAACTAAAATGGTGGTTGAAAGACTCCTTTTTCCAGCACTTTTTAAATGTGGGGGTCATTCAGGTTTGGGGCTCATGCTGTGGCCCAGGACAGGTATAGTCAATGTCCAGTGAAACTAAAATGGTGGTTGAAAGACTCCTTTTTCCGGCACTTTTTAAATGTGGGGGTCATGCAGCATTGGGGCTCATGTTGTGGCACAGGACAGCTATATTCAATGTCCAGTGAAACTAAAATGGTGGTTGAAAGACTCCTTTTTCCGGCACTTTTAAATCTGGGGTCATGCAGGTTTGGGGCTTATGCTGCGTTCCAGGACAGGGATATTCAATGTCCAGTTCAAGTAAGATGATGGTTCAAATCATACTACCTTCTGGCACTTTTTAATTTGTGGGTGATGCAGGTTTAAGGGTCATGCTGTGGTACAAGACAGGGATAGTGAATGTTCTGTGATTTTTTTCTGTGGCTTTTATAAAACCCAAGTGTGTTGCCTAAGATTTTAGCAAAGTATCCATTTGACTGTTGTGGATGTTATTCCAGCTTCTCCAGCCCTGTTTGGGTGTAAGAATGAAGGTGTTGTTGCTCTCCCATAGACTTTAATGGTCATCGCTCATAATCGACTGCTCACTATCGACTATCTGGTCGATGATGGTCGACTATCGACCATCGACCGATGTCGATGGCCAACGCAATCGCTCAACACTAAACCTAAACACCGCTGCAGCACCACTGAGATCTGGTAATGAGATAAATAAGGCCCATCCACATGCCGTAATAACAGAGCAGAAATAAGCAGAAACTCCGCTCGATAAGCCCTAAAGCACCGAACAGGGCACATCACACACCCCTTAATTGCCCCAAAACAACTTCTTTGCCCCTTCCTGCCTTGTCCTTCTGGGACCTCTGAATCCAAAATTCCACAGAACTCCCCAAATCCCAAACATCTTCAACCAATAATTCCAAAGCTCTAAATCTGCTCAGGCCAACTAACTCCCCAACTCAAAAAAGGCCCACGAATGGCCAATATAAACAACAATACCTCAAAATACACCAGACTCATCTCTTCCACAATTCTTTCTAACAACTAAAAGCACCATCCATCTGGCCTACTCTTACTTCTTCTAAGACCCTTCAGTGCTTGCATCACCAGAAAATCCTTTGTGACGTCCAGTATCCCCTGCCACTTGAACCTGAAAGCCAATGCTGAAAAACAAAATGGGTAACTCTAGATAGCAAACAACCTTCCTTCGAACCATGCCCCAAAAAGGAAAATAGAGCTGCAGCTCAGTCCACATCCGAAAAGTGGTTTCATACCCAACCCAAGTAGACTCTACTAAGGATACCCTAAACAAACTGCCTGCCGCGTTACGACCCATTCCACAAGTGACTGGGACATTCCACTCCATCGTCCGAGGCACCCTTGGCCAGCTCTCGAAAGTGATCCCACTGCAAACAAGCTTCATCAATAGCATTCTGGACCCCGGATAGATGTTCTGCCACTACCCACAGATTAAGATCAAGACAACGTAAGACCAAACTGCGCAAAAGCCGCACCCCAGAGGGGAAGAGGCTGTGAGATTTAATGGCTTCACCACCCCCATATTGTCACAATAAAATTGCACCTTAGGATCCTCACACCACAACCTTTCACCCCAAATCTCAACCGCCACCACGATGGGGAATAGCTTTAATAATGGATAATTCAGCAAAATTGAGCCCAGCCTCAACCCAATCCTGTGGCCAACTGCACATACACACCAATCTAATTGGCAATCTGCCCCAAAGCCAAAGCCCCCTCCTGCAGTATGTCCACCTCCACATTTGACACAATCTTCGCCATGATAATTGGCTGACCATTGTAACGACCCAGAAACTCCTCCCATACCCGCAATCCCCCTTCAACTCCTGCGAAAGACACCTCTAACCTTCTACAAAAAACTCACCCCATGGGAATAATCTTACAAGCAAAAATGTTATTTTCCCAACAGGCACCGTAAAGCTATGTCTCCACTGCACAGCCTCATAGGTGGCAATAGAAAAGAAGAGCTGTAGTCTCTACAGCTTGTCTTTTCTCCGCTCGTCTTCTGGCACCAGTGTATTATACAAGTTGTATAATACACCGGCACTTTCACTTTTCTTGGCGTCTTCCCATACAATACAATTGTATGCATGACAGCAAAAAAACAAAAATCGACTGTGGTTTTTGTACAAAGCATGACAAAAAAACGCAGCCCAGCATTGAAAAAAAAATGGCCACTTTCAGGCCATTTTTTGTCCGATGCAGTGTAGACATAGCCTAAGTCCTGCAGAGGAGTCGTCAGAGAAACCAATTTATCCTCCGGTAAGCAACACTACATGAGCGCAGAATCAATACAAATCCCCCCAAAAATTAAAAGAGGTAGAAGGACCCTCTGTCTTTCCATGCACCAATGGTACCCCAAACTGTTCTGCCTCTCACTGCACTGATGACAGCAGTGTCACACAAACCCTTGAGTCTGCAGAATCCATGCAAAATAAATAATCTAAATAATGTATAACCGACAAAATCCCCAAAATATCCTTAACAAACCACTCCAAAAAGAAACTAAAAGCCTCATATTATGTGCAAGAAATTGAGCAACCTCTGGGCAAACACCTACAGTATCAAAACAAGAAACCCTCCCAAAAACAACCCAAAAAATAAATGCTCTCCAGGTGAACAGATAGAAGCCAGAAAGTCAACTCAATATTCATCTTCACCATGAGAGATCTCCGGCTGTAAACCCAAATCCAACATACCGCCATATTAAAAATAAGTGTAAACCACCGAACAACTGATGGGAAAAGATAAGTGAAAAATAAGCCTAAATTTATTAGGATCCTTTTTGAGAATCACCCCCAATGGGGACACTACGAAGTCAAGAAGAGGCAAGGATTCAAATGGTCCAGCCACCCTACCCAATGCCACCTCCTTTCCCAACTTCTCTGCCACAACACCTAGGTGTTGGGGAGCCGAGCAAAGATTCTTGGTAGAGAAAGGTACCACATGGGATGGAGCTGGGATATGAAAACCCTCCCCGAAACCTTCCCTCAACAAAACCATCATCTTCTGGTCCAGAAACCTACTTCGATAAGGGACAATTGCGGCCAGAATCACCGCCTTGGGTATTACCAATTGTCCCTTTTCCTTTGATTTCCTGAAACAATGGGATGACCCATGTGACTCTGCGTTACAGATGGAGCAAACATGCATAAATCGACAACCCGTCCCAAAGCAACATTGGTTGTCATTGAACTTCCAAGACACTTTTTCTTTAGACCAATCCCCCCACCGAACTACCTGAATTTCCTTGATGGCCGGTTCAACTAGCTTTTTCCTGAAAGGACTGACCGTAACAGATAGGAGCCATAACCTTTAACCAAAGCCCAATATCCTTGTGATCCCACTTAGTAGGTGGCCTATCTGCCTTTCTCTGCCTAAATTGCTCATCATAAGGCAACCAGGCTTGGCCTCCGTAAGCTCTCTGAGCTTCCCCATTCGCATCTAAATAATAAAAAAGCACAGAGCAATTTTTCAGTGCCTTCCCCACAATGAAACTGTCAAGAATAACAAAAGCTTGCAACCACTTTGTGAAAGTTTGTGGGATAAGCCACCACCTACGCTTCTCCTCCTCCTATTTTTTACCAACCTCCTTCTTTCCCTTATCAAGATTACATTTTTCAAGGGGAAGAAACGAAAATATCTCCACATCTTCGCCCTGACTAGGGATGAGCGATTATAATCGACAAAGTTGAAATCGGCAAGATTTTTAGGCTGATCGGAACGGTCACGCGATATTTTAGGTGACAGTCTGCAGATAAACTATTACTATCGTGCCATTTTCGGCGCTTCCTGTCATTTTGGCGGCCAGCAAATCCGTTAGAGCATAGAGCAGGGTGAGCTGGGTGGGGGACGTCAGGGAACGTGATGTGTAGGGTTTTTCATTGGCGGGAAAAAATCACATACCTCTTTTTTGTTTAGAACATTTTTTCCCCCTGTTCAGTATCAGTGTTTCGGGGTCTCTCATTAGAGAAAGACTTTGGGGCTGGGTCTCTCTCAATACAGGGGAAAGCTCAGGACACATTTCCCTTCTCTTAATTCATACAAAAAAACTATGCTTTTAGCTGGGGGAACTTTAGAATATGGGTAGATTAAGAATTTCAGTTCTTATTTAGTTAGTTTAGAGATTTTTAAAAAAAAGCTCAAGCGCTGAAACAGCCATGGGGGGGCCAGACGGGACTACAGAAAAAGCAGACAGGCGGTTTTGGGGAAAGGGGGGTCCCATATTGTGGGGCCCGGGATCTGTTTTTGAACCTGCATTGAAATGGAAATTTTTTTTTACCATTTTTTGGGCCCATTTACAACTGGGTCCCTGAGATGAAACTGTCCCTTTTATTTTTTTTCCCCTCCCAGTTTTTTTCAAAGAGCCCCCTTTTTCCCTTTAAAAATTTGGTTACAAAAATTTTTTCTAGAAAACCCTTTTTGGTGATTTCATTGGTGAAAAAAAACCCCCTTTTTGTTATCCTTATAACGTAAAATAGCTGAAATTTCTTTTTGGGTTTGGGGGCCCAGTTTTTTTAAAAGGGCCCCACCTTGACTTAAATTTGGTACAAAAAATTTTCTGAAACTGTTCTTTTGGGGCTTTTCTGCAAAAAAAGAAATTTTCATCCGGTAACTTTTGGTTAGTTTTATAGCGTCGGGGGAATCCAGTTTGCGCAGTTTAGCCCCCAGTTGTTTGTTTGTTTGTTGAAAACTATAAATTTTCCTACCCTACTGGGCATTTGTAAATCCCTGGGACAAAAGGGAAAGAACCCTGTTGTTTTGTCTTATGGTTCTTTCACCAAAACTGCATTTCACGGGGTTATTCATAGAAACAATTCTTTTTTCTAATCCTAGTTGGCGGTGGGAAAAATTAGGGGGTTTTAAAAAGAATAGAAAAATTTTTTCCATTTTTTTTCAAAAAAGGGAGACTTTTAAAACCTCCCCTTTATCCCTTTTTTACATTTTTATCTTTCTGAACATGGAGCGAAATGCGGGGTGAAAAGGGAGAAAAGAGGGGTGTGGGAAAGGGGGGTTAGGGGGGGGGTAAAAAGGTTCTCCTTCCAGGGGTGGCGACAACCCCAACCCAGGGGAAATCGTCGGTGCAGGACCACCAGGCCTGTCATAGGGGGGGCCCGGGTTTTGCCCTTTGAATCCCAGTAACAAACCCATGTCCCCAAATTCTTTTTCTTCTGTTTAATGCAACCGGCATGTTTGCGGTCCCCCACGGCCCATAGTCAATGTCCGTTCAACTAAAATGGTGGAAAAATTTTACCCCCTTTTTCAGTTTTTTTTTTTTAACAAAGGGGGTCAACAGGTTTAAATTTTCATACTGGGGGTTTCCAGGACAGGTATACCCAATGTCCGGTTCCCAAAAAAAAATGGGGGTTTTGAAAAACCCTTTTTTCCCAAGCATTTTTTAATCTGGGGGTCTGAATTTTAAGGGCCCATGCTGCAGCCCCGGAAAGGGTTTAGGGTCAAGTCCATTTCAACTAAAATGGGGGTTTAAAAAAAGGGACCCCTTTTTTCCCGGGACTTTTTAATCTTGGGTCAGCCCGGTTTTAAAGATTCATGCGCGTTCCGGGAAAAATTAGTCTTGTCCAGTTCAAGAAAAAATTTTGGGTTTTCAAATAATACTGCCTTCGGGCCCTTTTTTTAAATCTGTGCGTCAGGGAAGGTTTAAAGGGGTCCGCTGGGGTTAAAAAGCGGGGATAGTAAATTTAGTGTGTGACTTTTTTTCTGTGACTTTTGGGTTTCCCCTAATTGTTTTGGCCTAAAAGTAGCACGTTTTCCGGTTTTACTTTTTTTGGATTTTAAAATTCCGCTTCTCCTGCCCTGGGGGGTTTGGTAAGAATAAAGGTTTTTCCTCTCCCTTAGATTTTAAAGGGTCTTGGCGTTAAACTTTTTTATCAACTAATAAAATGTCATGAAATTGCTGATATCGACTATTAAAATCGTTTAAGAACACAATCGTTTCACTAGCCCGGGCCCAAAAAATTTTTTTTTGGCCCCCTTTTCTTTTTGGGGTTGCGCCCAAAACCCCCCTCAAAACACACATACCCTTTCCCTTTAGCCTTGTCATCCAAAAGAAAACCATCGTCTTGTTCCTTCTTGGTGTCCCTGGGCCACAGATAAGGAACTAATGCCCTATTTACCCCTAGACTAACTCTACCCAGTCACATCTTTCCCCCGCAAAATTGGGTCTCAGGTGGAAATCGGGGATGGTGACCCACCAGGTGCCAAACCCTGGTAAAGACGTGACAACAACACCCAGAAGCTCACCGCCAACAGGAAATAATTTACCCCACCCCACAACCTGGCCTAAGGGGCCCCCGGGGAAAACCCGGGGAAACCTGACCCACTAAAAAAACTGAGCCCCCAAAACAGCAGGCAGACAAGGAATGGAAACGACAGTACTCAAAGGGCGGGGGGGAAATTTCAAAAGGGGTCTCCGGATTCCCCCGGGTTCCAAAACCAAACCCCTGCCCCCCAAAAGCCTCATCAGCAAAGGAAAGAACTCCAGGGAAACTTTTCACCCGGGTGGAAGAAGAGTTGGGAATTTACCGGGCCAAAAAGCCCCCCGATGAAGGGGGGGGGAGGGCTCAACACAGGGGACACCGGTCTAGAGCCACATGGGAGGGAGAAAGAACTGGGGGCCAGGGAGGCCGCCCCGCCCCCCCCTCTGACCCAAGCCTGGCCCCGTGGGGGCTCCCACCCCCTTTTGGGCAGGCATTTCCTGGGTTGACCCCCACCACCATTTGATTGCCTTCTGGCCCCCTTTAATGGGCCCCCTTTTCCTTTGGGGAAACCTGCCACTTCCAAAAGGAAAAAACAATGACCCAAACCCCAAAGGCCATCATAAGAGAGGGATTTAGAACCCTTTTGAGCTCCGCGGGGGCCCCCCACCGGTTTTTACCTGCCCGGCCCCAACCACATGGCGGGGGGCCCCGCCGGGCCCCCGGGAAAACGGGGGGCCCTTAAAATGGGGTCCCGCGGGGAAAATGGGCCCTTTTAAAAAAAAATTCGGGCTCCCGGCCCCCCCCGGGGGGGGGGTTGGGTTTCCCCTCCTGGGAAAGGGAAAAAAGAGGGGGGGGTCTGAATTTCCCCTTCCCAGTATGTTTTTCCCGACCTGGGAATGCGGGCCCAAACTTAACCTCTAGCCCGGGGGAGTTCCCCAAACCCATGAAAACCCCCCCCAAAAACATGTTTTGGGGGGCCGAAGGGGGAAAGGGTGCTGCCCCGCGGTTTGGGGGTAAAGGGGGAAAACTACGGGAAACACCAGGAGGGGCACAGTAGTCCGGGCTTTCACACTGAGGGCCCGGCCCCCCTTATTTTTACCCCCGATCGGGCGGGAGCGGTCTAAATAGTCCACACCCTGCATGCTACATAACGCCCCCCGTAATGGCTGCAAATTTTATGTGGTGCCACCCTTAAATGGAAAAACCCCCTCACCGTTCGGCACCACCTTGAAGCTTTTTTTTCTATTAAATTCCCGGGGTTTGGGAAAAATCTTTTTGTAACCCAAATGATAGTTTCCCTTACTGTTGTTTTTTGATCCTCTTTGTTTTCCCCTTAATAAACATAGAAAAAGAAAAACAAAGGGTTAAACCCCTGGGGACTTTTTTGTACCACCCTTTAAATGACTCAACACCAACCCTTTGGGGTTAAAACCCGCAAAGGGACTTAAAAATAAATTTAAACATTTATAGTTGAAAGCCTTTTTGAATTTCATTACTGGGAGCCCTTTTATATATGCCTAAAAAGAAACTTTTTTATGCGCAGTTTGTCAAAAAAGCATATCTCACCCACTTTTCAAAATAATCCCCCCCCCCCCCCCCCCCCCCCCCCCCTTTATGCCCCCCCCCCCCCCCACCCCCCCCCCCCCCCCCCCCCCCCCCCCCCCCCCCCCCCCCCCCCCCTTGCCCCCCCCCCCCCCCCCCCCCCCCTCCCCCCCCCCCCAATTCCACCCCCCTTTAGGGAAAAGGGTCCCCTAAAATTTTAAACAACAGAAATCCACTCACACTGACTATAAGGACCTCTTACAGTCAGGTGGGAGAAGTGCATGGCTGTTTCAAAATTTGGGAAAAGGAATTTACGGACAAAATTTGTTTCTTTTCTTGGATTGTGCATTTGGAGGAGTGACTGCCTCCATCATAAACCATTTTAAATCCTTCCCCCAAGGGTGCATGAAAATTCCCAAGGGGTAAATTTAAAAATGGCACCTGTTACTCTAAATGCAAAGCGGCTTTGGCTCCTTAGAGATGCATTAGGGTAAGGGACCCACCTGATAAGGTTACCTTGAAGGAATAGGTGGGAATTTAAAAAATTTTATTTAAGGTGCAAATAAAAAAACCCTTTTTAAATTTTTTGTACTTTAAAATACAAAGGATAGCAGTCATGCATTCTAAATGTTCAAATAATGCAATTTTTGATTGGTTTCTAGTGTTGCTGTTGAGTTTTTAAATTTTTTTTTTTTAAGGGGTCACAACAATTTTAAAACCCGTTTATGCAAATTGAAAATGGATGTGGCTAACTTTATTTTTTTTTTAACACTCATATGACTGGCAGAATTATGGGAGAATTAAGACTGCATTACAGAGTGGTTCTGTAAAGCACCACACATTGATTAATTTGATGGATTATTCCATTATTATGTCATCTGTCAAGGGGTAAAATACTAGTGCATCTAAAACATTAGAATATCACTGAAAAGATAATTGAAATCAATATAGATATCACTGATATCAAGTCAAATAGAGAAACCCATATATTGTATAGACTCATTACAGTATGAATTAGAAGTACATTTGCATTTGTGAGCCCTATAACAAATTAAAAGATAGTCCTGGAAAAGCCCTTTAATTTTCAATGATATTCAATTTTTTTGAGATGCACTAGTATATTAGTATAACAGCCACTAACATGTTGGAAGCTGGAAAAAATGGACAAATATAAGATTCTGAGTGACTTAGACAATGGCTGAATTTTAATGGCTAAATAACTAAGTCAGAATATCTGCAACAACAGGTTGTAGGTTTTTCTCAGTTTGTAGTAGTTAGTAACTATCAAATTTGGTCTAATAAAGAAAACTGGTAAACCAGTGACAGGGTCATGGGTACTTTAAGCTCATTGATGTGTATTTGGAGGCTTAAAATGTCTGGTTTGAGCCCACAGAAGGCTACTGTAGTACAAACTGTTAAACAAAAAAATAATGCTGGCTAAGATAGAATGGTGTAAGGACACACAATGCATTGTAGTTTGCTGTGAATGGACGTGCAGCCACAGCCTTGCTGGCTTCTATCCACCACCAATGAATACATGAGAATCAGAACTGGACCATGAAGCAAAAGAAGAAGATGGCTAGACTGATGAATCACATTTTGTTTGACATGATGTTGGTGGCGGTATGCATGTGTGTCACTTACCTGGGGAAGGGACGACACCGGGATGAACTATGGGAATTAGGGAAGCCAGCTGTGGTAGTGTGACTACTCTGGCAAGGATCTGAAAATCTTTGGTCCTTGCATCTTATTAATTGTTCTGTGTCCTGTACCAGCTATCTAAACATGGCAATGTTCTTTCCTTCTGGCAAAGGCCTCTTTCAGCAGGAAAACTGTTCCTTCCACTATGAAATCGTTTTCAGCAATGGTTTGAGGAACATGATAAAGATGATGTTAGAAGAGTTGTCTCGATTCATCTTACCTCAGTCCTGTTTTCTAAAATTTTTTTTTTAATTCAGAGATGTGTTTACTGGCTTCTATTGGCTACTACTGGCCAGCAGTGATGAGCTGCTGAGGACATCAGGTCTGTAGCTTTGGCAACCAGTGCGGGCAGCCTATCATGAGAGACTGAACATGTCTGTAGCTATAGCGACCTGAGCAGCTGATACAGCAGATAAAAGAGGGGGTATCTAGGTATAGGTTGGACACTATTAATGGACACATATTGCAAGTCTTGTTTTTGCAAGATCTTTAACATAAAAAGCAAACTTTATAGTGAGACAACCCCTTTAACTCGAAATTACACACATCTAAATGTGATAAAAAAAATCTAAAATCTTTGGAACGTACTGGAAAAACAAGTCTCATCCATGGAGACCCCACCTTGTAACTTTCAGGACTTAAAGGATCTGCTGCTAACATCCTGGTGCCAGATACCACAGAACATGTTCAGAGGTTTTGTGAAGTCCATGACTCAACAATTCAGACCTGTTTTGGTGGTAAGAAGGAGATGATTTTAATGATTTATGTACATTACGCAAAAAGCAACTTTTATAAGAGATAATACCTTAGTAATATATAATGATCATGTAATTGAATATTGCTACTAGAGACGAGCGAATTTCTCAAAAAATAGATTCTGCTGATTTGTTGAATTTTTTCCCAAAATTCGGTTTGTTCAGAATTTATTCGTGATGAATCGCATTAAAAAAAAACTATTTCCTGGCTGCAGAGAGCCTGTATGATGTTGTAGAACATTGTACCATGCAGAAATATGCATAGGGAGCATGGTTTGGTATTGAAACAATGCTGTGATTTAGTATGACTCGCAGGGGACAGCCGCCACTGTTAAAATCGCTTCACACTTCACTTATCTGGGCAGTTACGGGGTCAAAACTGACCAATTACCTGACAGGGTAATGTCAGCGCCAGCTAGAAAGAACCAAGCAGAGGGCCAGATCCCACTATAGCGTCAAAGAGCGCACTCCTTTTAGACCGGCATCAGATGAAACCACAGATTATGACAGAACCTGTTCTATTTAACGCTGATACATGTAGAGCTACAAAGAGTTACTTTTTTTACTTATTGCGTTGAACTATCTTTGAAAAACAGTGTGTGTATTTCTCACATACACAGATCTCCATTACAGGCAGGTTATCATTTTGGGATATTGTTCTCTGCGCCAAAGAATTACTTTTTTCACTTATAAGGTGTAACACCTTTGAATTATATGGGTAGAAGTGGAATCTGTGGCAGAAAGTGAAGCGATATAATGTCGGCACCACGGCCCAACATCAACATTTGCAGCATCATCATCCAGTGGCCCGGGAGAAATGTGTCTCAGATGTGGTGGTTCATCCTGCCGCAGCAACAGCAGCAGCACCCAGTTGCACGCATCCCATTTCAGACAGTCAAGGCTCCAACACCTCTGCCGAAGGGAGCTGTTTGTCTTTCCCATCATCTACCGGTCCAGATGCTCCTGTTCCTCAACACTCATGGCGCCTGCAGTTGTTCACCGAGGTGATTGCCAAGAGACAGCAGTATACATCCAGCCATCCTATGGTGCAAAAACTGACCGTGCCCCTGTCCAAGTTGGTGGTACTGCAGTCTCTCCCTTTTCCCTTTTTAAGTGGTAGACTCTGCACCGTTCAGAGAACTGATGGCTTGTTCTGAGCCAATGTGGAGAGGTGGAGAGTCAGTGCAGTGGTGGCTATAGTTACCCTAAGGAGAACTCGCTTGTCCACCCGAAATATGGAGAGAATCACTTTTGTCAAGATGAATCAGGCGTGGATCAGATAGGATTTCCACACACCAATGCCTGATGCATCAGATTAGATCAGCCTTGCTGCCTCACCCAGACTTTGACAAATGAGTCTGTTTTTTTCTGGCTACTTGCCTCAGCTACTATTCTGATGCTGCCACCCGCCTGATGCCACACACCTGCTGCCAGCTGCTCCTTCTACCACCCACCATCATTACCAGAGACTGGTATTGCCACCCACCTCCCCACTCTTCACTGGGCCATTATGTAGCCTTCTGATGCTGCTGCCTCCTCACCACTCAGGTCTCCTCATGCTGCTTCTGTCACCTCCAGGCTATGTCACCATTTCACTCTCGGGCCTGATGCTGCTGCTGTTGCTGCCGCCACCTCAACGCTGTGTAATTGTGCCAATCTGTGGCCTACTCATGCTGCTGCTACCTCCACAATCTGTCATTGTGCCACTCTGTAAACTACTCATGCTGCTGCCACCTCCCCAATCTGTCATTGTGCCACTCTGTAAACTACTCATGCTGCTGCCACCTCCCCAATCTGTCATTATGCCCCTCTGTAACTCATGCTGCTGCCAATTGACCAGTCTCTCACTCGACCACCCTGTGGTTTCCTAATGCTGTTTCCACCCTCCACCACTCTATGACATTGCCACTATGTTTGGTTTGCCCTTTCTTTTAATCTGACAAAAGGAATGAAATGGACAAACACAAATGATTGTCTCTTCGGAGAAGCCGTAAGGCCAAAAGCAGGAGTGGATACAAAACACAGAAGACAAACAAGTATTCCATTTACTTATCTATTTTTTGGATCAACTCCTGTTTCTTTTTGACTTTAGCAATACTGATGGCTTATTGACGATTGAAAGCGAACACTAATGGATCAAAGGAAGGGCAAAATGATCAGTGACGTCAATGCAAAATTACTGCCAACATTCTCTCCCCTCTTTTTTTTGGAGGGGGGCTCTACATGTTTCAGCGTTTAACAGAATCACCACAGTAATTGAAAAAATTAACTCTTTGCCACAGATAGCAATATTCCTAAATAAAAAACACTGGTTCAGGAACAGTTGTGTATTTGAAAGGTATTTCACCCCAGTAACTCGAAAATCTACAGAGACATGCTTGTACATACGAGACACAGTGACAAGTGGCAGAATTTAACATGGCTGCCGTATTTATAGGGCTGTGACATCAAGGAAGATGGCTGGCTGCTGATTGGCTGCCTGTCTGCACATGTCATTGAGGATGTTCCTTTCTTCATCCCATAGTCTTTTGCCCCATGTCACGCCATGCGCTCGCGGCCATTTTAGATTTGTTACCACGAATCACCATAAACTTCAGCTTCGTTCCGAACCAAATTTTTACTGAAATTCTAAACGAATTGATTCACTCATCTCTAATTGCTACAAAAATGTGACACATAAAGCATGTTGCGTTTTTGAAGAAAAATTACAGCGAGCCCTAGAAAAGCACATTTTTTAAATGCCAATTGTGTACACATTTTCCATGTTTTAATTTACATTTGATTTTCAGAGAAAAAGTTATACAACCATTTGCCAGAACAATTTATTTAATTTAAGAAATGTTCTTAAAGTCAGAGTAATGAAATTTTCAAACTCATCAACATTCGAGCCATATTTTTGTTGCTTTAAGGGTCATGAACATATATGTCAACCATTGCAGTCTATGGGGCCAAACTTTTCCTCTGTCAAAGTTATTGCAGGCTCCTTTCATTGCCATACCATGAGAACTCTCTCTCCCAGAAGTGTTAATTTAATAAGAAATAATACAGTTGCCTTTTACAGTGGTATACAATGTGTCTGTGACCATACAGTTTGCAGCCATATAGGCTCTATGTCTCACTGTTACTGAGTACATGAGGCCTTAGTGGTGCTTTTACGTACTGGCCCTGAAATCTTGAGGCCTAATGAGGGTGTCTAAGGAAAGTGTGTATTTTCTATATGAGCTCCTGCATGGAATTACATTACCTCTAGCAGATATAAAAGTTCCAGAGGACACAAATAATATATAATAAAGCAAACATTCCATGTTTCAGCTGAGCGCACCTGAATGAAGTTTGGTTTCAATTTGATCGTAATATTCTGGATTACATCTAACTCCAATAGCACAACATATCCGCACATAGCGACATGAAGAGAGAACATCTGCTCATTCCAATGTTAAATGCCTCAATCAAAGTATATTGAATACCAGTATTACCAGCAAGTTGATACATATGGATATTCAATACACATTGATTGAAGCATTTAACTTTGAAGTATGCAGCTGCTGTAGTTTTGCGTAGAAAATAAAAAATCCAAGATTGTCATTGTCAAGCCAATACCTACATCATATATTTTGGTTACTTACAAGAAATTGTGAAGCACTCTTGGAGGTAGCTGTGGAGTTATAGGAAACAATATTAGCAGTTTGTCACATATGGTCAATATGAGTTTCTTCTACTGAGATTGTAATTGAAGTACAGTGTTACCTTGGTAGAAGTCATTGATCCATTCCAGATCCTTGGATTTATACTAAACTGAAATTATACCAAACAAAATTTTCCCATAGAACATAAAGGAAAATAATTAATCTGTTCTTATAATAAAAACAATAGGATTATTGTGTTTGATCCACTACACTACTCACATTCTCCAAAGGCAGCCTGGATGAATCTGTAATAGTGGGGAGTATGAGCTGTGGCCGGCTCCAGGGTGACTGTGTTTTAGCATTGCTATTACAACGCAACTCTGCACAGGTTTGAAGATGGTGGGTCTGCCAGAAGGTTAGTGAGAGAGATATACCAGAATCCCAAACCACCTCATATACAATGAGTAGAAATAGTGACACCAGCTCCAGAACAAGAGGTCGGGCAATGGAATATTAAAATAAAAGTCCAAAAATGTATTAGATTGCATTATAAAAAGCCAAATAACATAGCAGGAGAGACCCACATCCATCCAAGATGTCCCAGTAGGTAAAAAAAATGGTCTATGTGTTTCAGGTCATTGCCCCTTAATAATGGAACCTCATATACACTGTTGCATACTTGCAATGAGTCGGCTACTGTGCAGTCTATTCCCCAAGTACTCCAGAGCAGGAGATGAGAGGAATGGGTTAAAAATGTGAGGAAGTGGCTATAGAGGTATAGCACTGATGAGAGGACCAATAGTGCTTGATAATAGAAGCTGCCTGGAGTGACTGTGTGTGGCCAAAGTAGCACTCACTTCAGGGAATCAGCAGGCTGCTGAATCCTCCATCCTAATCTGAGTTAACTGGCTAAAAGTTGTGCTGAGCTCCTCTGTTACGTGTCCGCTGCTTGCAGCTCCAGGCCACCTCAAATCTTGTGTTTTATTACAAAAAATTTTTTTTTTTTAGTTCAAACAAGATATGTACCAAGTTGAACTTATACCAAAGTCGACTTATATCGAGGTACCACTGTATATAATTTCAACACTCATTAAAGAAAGTTGGAGAGTAGACCAAAAGTCTCTGTAACCTGATGTGGTTGGATGCAGATTCGGACTGGCTGACAAGGGAGCAGGGGAAACCCATGGTGGACCCCTGGACATGGAGGACACCTGAGCATTGGAGGCCTATTGCTGCTTTTCAGAGAAAAAGGTACAGAAAGGGAGACAGAAAGCAAAAGGCAGAGTGCAAGTGTCACGTACAGTATGTGCCGTTTAGAAAGTAGCTGTAGAGTGGGCCCCAGAAATCAACTCCATTGTTGGGTCACAGGCACCCCAGTCCGACACTGGTTGGATGCAGACAACCTATAATGATACAAGCATGTAAATAATAACCGATTAAATAGTTGATTGATTAGAGTACTGCAAAAAGTGGTCTTTTCTCTGATAGAAAGACTGCAAACTGCTTCACCCACAAGATGGTGGAGGTAAGAGGATATTAAGATGTTGTCCTGCTTGGAAAGCCACCTCGAATGAGACAACTTACCTAACAAAGAAGTGGCTGCAGGGCTTGGCTGCTGGATAAGCCATATATGTGTTAATGTCAGACAAATAATGAGAATAATGGTCAACAATGTGATATTTCACAATGCTGAGTCATCCAGAAAACACTCAACTTTTTGCAGCAATTATCCATCTTGGTTATTTACAGACTAATAGGGAATAAGGATAGGAAGTTTCAAGCTCATCTATTTAGTCAAGCAGGATTTGCAATGTAAAGGAGATTACCATATCTTTCCCTCATTAAAGGGAATGAATCAGTAATATTATTTTACTAATGAACATCAGATACTGATAGATATGATTTTCTTAGCTGTTTTTATTCTCTGTTTGTAGAGCTTTTAATTGTGTGTATATGACTATGGAAGTAGCCATCTTGCTTGAGTCGTTTTTATCAGCATTTAGAGAGATAATTTACAGCAGCCACACGGACATAGGATCATGTGATCAGGAGATGACTCATTGACGTCTATGAGAGTTCTCTTGGAATTGTAAGATGGGAAGAAGTCATTGTGCAGGAAGGGGAGAGAGTGAATAATGAAAAGCTGTGTTGTCTATAAATTTGTGTTATATTGCAATCCTGCCTGTGATTATATTGAGGAGATTACTGAGAAGTTATCTCTACAGAACAGGGCTATTAATATAGAAAGTAACCTGAAAAATAAAAACAATAAAAAGAATCACCAATTCTTATTCATTCTGATATGTCTAACATCAAAAAACTGATGTGAACAAGAAATGTTTTCTGATGACACATTCCCTTTAGGATAGGATTCAGGAATTGATTGTTTGCTAAATATACATATAAAAGCTGCCTGAGGCCCTGGAAAACATCTGATTTGGGGAAGTCGCTGTGACTCATAGCGTGGGGTTCCAAGCGGGATATCTCTTCAATGACATCCATTTGCCCTAGTAGGACATAGAGACAGAGGTTAGTCTAATGAAACAATCTATTTTAATAGCACATTAGAGAATTGTGCACAGAGAGTCCAATGTCTGATGATAAAGAAAGGTATTAACCCCTTAAGGACCCAGCCAGTTTTGGCCTTCCTGACACAGCCCTATTTTTGAAATCTGGCATGTGTCACTTTATGTGAGAATAACTTTTTGACACTTTTACCTATCCATGTGATTCAGAGATTGTTTTCTCGTGACATATTGTGCTTTAAGTTAGAAGGAAAATTTTATCTATACAATCCTTTCATGAAAATTTTGAAAAATCTGTGATTTTGAAAGTTCCAAAATTTCTGCGTGCAAGACAGATAATTATTCACCACAAAATAGTTTATAACTATCATCTACCATATGTCCACTATAGGTTGGCATCGTTTTTTAAATGTCCTTTTTTTTTAATGACATTAGACAATATTGACAATATTTATCCATTATTAACTGGAATACGGTAAATGTGACAAGGTAAATGCAATGGGATATAATTTCCCCCCCAGGTCTGACGTTTTTATAAATATACACCCCTTAAGATATATATACAGGTGTGTAGTGAGTATATTGACCCCACAGGTGATTCACAAATTTTTTTTTAAGCATTAGGCTGTGAAAATTACAAAAATTTTTTCCAATAATCTGCAATTTTAGCTTAAAATGTTTCACATTTACAAGGGGTCCTGGAAAAAAGAACCCCAAAACCTTGTTAAGCAATTTCTTCCAAGTTCGGCAATACCTTACATGTGGGTGTAAACTGCTGTTTGGGCGCATGGCAGGGCGTACAAGGGAGGGAGCGCTATTTGGCTTTTGGAACGCAGATTTTGGTGGGGCCATGTCGCATTTGCAAAGCCCCCAAAGTAGCAGAACAGGTGAAACCTTCCAGAAGTCGCCCCATTTTAGATTCAACACCCCTCATGGATCTCATCTAGGGGTGTATTGTGCATTTTGGGCACACAGGTGTTCCATCGGTTATTTTAGCATTGGGCCATGAAAATTGGGGGAAAAAACGCAGTTCCACCATTGTTTTTTGGGCTTCAATTTTACAGCGTTCGCCGTGCAGTGTAAATGATGTGATAACTTTACTATGGGGGTCGGTACAATTGCAATGGTATAAATTTTATATAGTTTTTTATGTTTTATTACTTTTACACAATAGAAATAGGTCTATAAAAAATTGTGTTTTTATGTTGTCCTATTCTGACAGTCATAACTTTTATATTTTGCTGTGTGCAGAGCTGTGTAGGGCCTTGTTTTTTGCGGGGTGAATTGATGCTTTTATTGGTACCATTATGGGGTGCATACAACACTTTGTTCACTTTTTATTAAGGTTTTTGTGAGGCGTTTTGAACAAAATACAGCAATCCTGGTAGAGTTTTTTATTTTTATTTTTTATAGCGGTCACTCTGCATTAGATATGACATGCTAGCTTTACTTAGCAGGTCTATACGATTACAGCAATACCCAATTTGTATATTTTTTTTATTTTTTACTGCTTTTATACAATAAAAACACTTTTATTCAAACAGGAAAACATAGTATGAGATCCATAACTTTTTTTTATTTTTCTGTGTATGGAGCTGTGTACAGGCTTGTTTTTTGCGGGATGAGTTGACGTTTTTATGGGTATCATTTTTGGGGGGACAAGACTTTTTGATCAGTTTTAAATCCCTTTTTTTGAAGGTAAGTGAAGAAAAAT
>JAODAL010049924.1:0-27809 GCA_025379985.1 Phyllomedusa bahiana | reverse complement strand
TCTTTGGATCTATGGATTTACTATGATTTTAGAGGTAAAAGTGCATATATCACAGTGATACTTGGCTATTGTGAAAGTGAAATGTTTCAGTTGTATTTGTTGTCTTTATATTATTATACTACATTTGATGCTAAGTTGAGGATCTTTCTTTTTCATCGGCATGTAAAATTTTATTTTCAAACTACTATTATTATTAAAAGGGTTGTCCACTTCATAAAAAAATGATTTCAATAGGTTCTGGGCCCCCATTAAATTAAAAAAAATATATATACTGTTGACATACTTTTACTTCTGTAGCCCTTGATTGTCTGCAGAAGTCAGGTGCCATTATTTTACATCACTGTGAACAGCTCCGAATGTTGATGTAAGCAGAAGCACGTGACCGCTGCAGACAATCAGTGGCCACAGCGATGACGTCCCTATCTGGGACCAGAAGAAGCTGAGTATATTTTTTTTTACTTTTTTGATTGTACCTGGGGCCAGGAGCTATTGAAATAGTTTTCTTATGAGGTGGACAACACCTTTAAGTTAACATGCACATGACTCCTATTTAAAATAAGATGTTATTTGATACACAGTTTTACCTAAGAAAAACTCATTTTTGGGATCTCCAAATCCAGCGCTGTAAGTTCTCCAATTTCTGTAAAAATCTTCAGACCCATCAGTTCTTCTCAAAAACACCTAAAGACACAAAAACATTGAAATATTGTTGAGAAAACAAAATATTACATCTACAATTAAATTATTTGTACAATAAGCCTTTATTCTGTGCTCTTTTAGTAAAAAAGTAGAATTTTCAACCACCAAACATATTACATTGCATCTATTGTTTTATGTATACATTCCCTCTACTCTCTAGTGGTTTGTATGGAGGTGGCTAGTCCTAGAAACACTGCCCATACCTGTGTCTGAGATCCATGACACCAGCATTCAGGAGTCATTAGATTATAATGATATACCCTATTAGAATGTTTACCCTACAGGTATATAAAGTCTTTTACACTTGCTAAAGGGGTTGGATGAGTTTCACAAAACATGACTACTTTCATGGAGACCCATGAGCTATGAACAGTATTGTACAGCTTAACCTTCTACAAATACATGGAACCCAGCAATGTTCTTGTAATCTCCCCCAACCCATTTATACTCTTATCCTTTTTATTTACTGTACACAATACTATAAGAATATAGACTGCACGTCTCGAATTCTCGTACAATGAGCCCCTTTCTTAATGTAACTGACTGGAATTGTCCATTAAGGATTTGGGGACCAGTTTGTAACTACATTTCTAGTTTATGCATAGTTATATTTTTTCAGATTAAGTAATTAGGGCCTCATGTATGAAAACCGTCTAAGCATAAGACATCCTTGTTGCCTATAGAAACCAATCAGAGCCCATCTTTAACTTATTTTACTGCTCTGAAAAAATGAAAGCGGAGCTTTTTTTATGGGCAACAAGGACCGTTTTAGGGTATGTTCACACGCTGTATTGTACGCGCCACGATACTTGGGGTGTTTTAGAAGTCCAGCACGTACGTCCAAAGCACAGAGGGGACCGGCCCCATTCATTTTCATTATTAGTGCCGCATAAGCGCAGCAAAGAAGTGACATGTCACTTCTCTCCCCGGCTTACAATACGATCGTATTGTACGTCAGGGAGACGAACGTAATTCATAGCTCTCATAGCTCTATGAGAGCTCTGAATTACCGTAACTACTGTAATTGCGGAGCGCATTTCGGGCATATTGCAGCGTAATTACGCGCCGAAATACGCCCTGCTAATACGCCATGTGAACATACCCATATGCTAAGACAATTTTCATACATGAGGCCCTTGGTTTGTTTTAAAGGAGCAGTTCCATGTGAGGAAATAATATTTTCCGCTTTCTGCAATGGCCACAAAGAACTGAGAGGTGGCAGCGCCTATGTGTCTCTCTGTTCACTTCTTCTAAATATAGCTGAGCAAGTGTGCCTGGCTGTACTTAGAATTCCAATAGAAGTGAATGGAGAAAGACACAAATGGCTACCTCTCCTTTCTCTGTGGCTGCAGCAGAAAGCTGCAGAATCATGTTTCCCCAGATGGGACTACTCCTTTATTTGATAGGGAGTTAAAAGGCATGTTCACACAGTGTTTTGCAGCGTGTATCTGTGCACACCGCATGACGCCATGTGTTTAGAATGCGCTGATCAGCGCATTCTTCTAAAGCACAGGTTGTTAGGGGGGTAGCCCTATTCACTTTCATATTCTCTGCCGCTCTCTATGAGAGCTATGATTACTGTAATTACAGGACATATTTTGAGGCGCATTGAAGCACAATTATGCCCCGAAATATGTCCTGAAGTAAACATAGCCAAATAGCTTATTGGGGTTGTTTATTTAAGAACACAATATGATTAAATTTTGAATGAATAAAATAAGTTCATTTAAAAAGACATCTTTTAGTGGCAAGAGTGTTCCCCACTTTGGAGGAGCCAGCATGCTCATGTATTGCTTTCAGGGCTGCCATCAGTCATCTATTAACTGTTTCAGGGCCCCATACAGCCAAATGGGGCCACCACCCATTACTAATTCCAATTTTTTAACATATCACTGTGCCCCTTTTTGATTAGGGCCCCTGACAGGAGTACTGCCGTTCTGCCCTATAGGTGCCTCTGATTGCTTTGATAATCTATTAGTACTGTATAGTGCTTAATTTCTCCTCAAGTGACACTGCAGTGGGACTGAACAGTTCCTGAAAGGTTCCTCTATAGATTAGAAATGGTTGCCGAAGGTCCCATCAGACACCACACGGTTAGCTGCTTGTCAGGGATCACTCAGATAACAGACAAAAACTCCCCAAAGCAGACAACACTTTGAAATATAATCTTTTTATACTTAAGTTGTCACAACGTTCTGGTGTTCAGTTATGAATATTCACCTGGAATCAGGTAATAGTCGCCCCGGGAAGCATCAGAAATAAGCAATTATCTACTTAGTTTTTGTTTTGGTGTTTCATTCTTTGAAGTTTCCCTTCCTTTCGTACTCATTTTCTCACAGTTATTTATACAGTATAGACATGCAGATAGATAAATCAGGCATTCTCAAACTGCGGCCCAGCTGTTGGGAAACTACAACTGCCATCATTCCCACTGTTATAGATTATAAATGCATGATGGGAGTTGCAGTTTCCCAACAGCTGGAGGGCCACAATTTGAGGATGCCTGAGATAGATAGACAGACAGACAGATAGATAGATAGATAGATAGATAGATAGAAAAATTAAAAAGGAAGCTCCGCTGCACTCACAAATGATGAGAAAATTAAAACCAATGCCTTATTTCATGTCCAGTCGCGACTAGTGATCAGTGATCTAATCGAGAAAAGTTGAAATTGCGCCGATATTCACGTTTATCTAGGTTCCGATCTGATCTTTTCCCTTAAAATCTTACCAACAATCATGATCGCGGATTCAAATCGCGCCATTTTCTCAGCTTCCTGTATTTTTGGCGGCCAGCCAATCAGCGCAGAGCAGAGAGGGGGGTCAATAGCGTCACCAGTGGGGGATTTAGAGATCTCATTGGCTGCTGAAATCACATGACCCTGTTTTATCTATGTCACGGCACTTCCTGCTCACTGCCATTAGCTTCCACACTGTGAACAGAACAGATAGCTGTCTCTCTGCACAGCTTTTTTCAAAACTAATAGATAAGGTAGGCTAGGGTACAGCAAGATTAGGCAATCCTAGTCAGTATAAGTCAGAGATTTGGATACAGTTGCAGTGCCCTAAACTGCCTAGCTTCAGTTCCTGAGGGGGTGGGGGCTCTTGGTTCGGGGGGGCAGATTCTGCATCAGACACAACTACGTTAATCTTTCATATCAAATCTCTGTGAGATAGCAGCATATTTTATTTCTGCATTGCCCTAAACTACCTGCAAGAAGTTTCTGAGGAAGCGGGCCGCTTGGTTGTGGGAGGAACTTCTGCATCATACACAGTTAATCTCTCATAAGAAATCACTATTATATCCAGTTTTATTCTGTTCTTCAGTGGTTAACGCAACCTGCATCCAGTGGTTTTACCTCCTTGTCCTCTCAGTCACGGCCACAAATGTCATCATCATCATCGTCATCATCAGTCCAACCTGAAGCAAATGCAGCCCAAATGTCAAACCATGTACAGACCACTGTGGATAATCCATGTTCTGAAGAGCTCTTTGATGACAGAATGCGGTTGGGTTCAGAAGGCATTTCAAAAGATCACGAGGCCAAAGAAGATGATTTTGTCTGCTCTGATGCCAAATCGCTGATGCTGTCAGAGGAGAAGGAAGCTGGTCAGTCAGCAGAAATCCCGAGCAGTCAGCAACAGCAGTGGTTTCCAGCCCGCAGCTTCAGGATGTAGACTGTCATGACGAGGAAGTCACCTGTGATAATGATGATCTTGATAATGACATTGCGGATCCAACGTGGTCTTTTCAGCAGCATTTGCTTGCAAGCGCCTCATCAGTGGACGAGGAGGAAGATGATGGTGTAGTGTCAGTGCGGTTCCGGCCTCAGAAAGGCCACTGAGATTAGTCCGCCAGCCATAGTCAGTGGTGGCAGCGGAAACACGGCTACTAGGTTATCACCGGCGAAGAAAGCCTGGGCCTTTTTTGATCAAGCCTCAGATTCGTCGAGTGACGTCATATGCCGGATTTGCCATCAACAAGTTAGTAGAGGGAAGAATCTAAAGTGTTTAACCACCACGAACATGAATAGGCACATGCATCAAAAGCATGAATTGAAGTGGAAGAATCACTTGGAGATAAAAGGCCACACAGGTCCAGGGCTTCCAACCACTGTGACACCCTCTGTCTCCTCCTCCGCCACTTCCAAGACCAAGAGCGGCATGAACAAGCATCAGCCCCAGTGCCACACATTGTCACCTGATTACCACCACCACCACCACCAGAGACACAGCCTTGCCCTTTTCCTTCCACCAGTTTGACCTACACACCGTACAGAGGCCAGTTGAGCAGCCAGCCTTCTGTGTACCAGGTGTGGGAGTATAAGAAACGCTTTCACCCCAACCATCCTAAAGCCAAAAGCCTGAATGTCGGCATTGCCAGGCTCTTGGCCTTGGAAATGTTGCCTTTCCGACTGGTGGACACAGATGGGTTCTGCCACGTCATAGCCCTGGCCTGCCCCAAATACCAGATTCTGATTAGGCATTCCTTTTCCCAAAAAGCCGTCCATGCCCTGACCAGCCACGTGTCAGAAAAAATCTCCAGCGCGTTGGCTGCATCTGTTTCCATCTGACCACAGATACTAGTAAGCACGGTCAAGGGCGTTACATCTCTGTGACCGCTCATTGGGTGAGTTGCATGGATGATAGTGGGTCTCATGCTCGGCGCAAACTCTTTCACACTGCAGGGATGGTGCAGGTTTCCGATCCCCAAGCTCCACGGGTAGCATCCTGTGCCAAGAGAAACCAGGCCGTGTTGAAATTAATGTGTCTTGGAGAGCGTTAACACACAGGTCAAGAGCTGTGGACGGCTCTGTGCAATGAGACTGAGCTGTGCTGGGTGATAAGATTGGTAGGCTTGCACATATCCCTTGCCTGGCACACTTCATGAACCTGGTTATGCAGAAATTTCTAAAGCGCTACCTGGGTTTTGACTGCCTGCTGAGGAAGGCTCGAGGTCTTAGCTCACACTTCCGGCGTTCGCACCCTGCTGCGACCCGACTGGCTGTGTTACAGTATCATCTTGGCCTCCCCGTCAACCGTCTCATTGTTGACGTGGCAACGCGCTGGAATCCCACCCTCCACACGCTCCAGCGATTGTGGCAGCAGTGTAATGCCATTACGCAATATGAAGTGGCGCATGGCCTGACAAGCAGTATTGCGGACCTCGGGGTATTTATCCATAGAGAGTGGAGGCAGGTGAAAGATCTTTGCCCCATCCTTGCCAGTTTTGAAGACGCCACCAAAATGGTCAGTGAAGACAATGCCCTCGTCCATTGTGGTGATATTAATTCTGGAACAAGTGTTGGACACTCTGAAGCAGAAGGTCCCAGCAGTGACCGAGGAGGAGGCGGACACAAATACAGACACAGCCTTACTCGCCATCGGATCAAGAAGGCCCCACAGTTTCCCAACTTTATAAGTCTTCATTAAGCAGTGGATTGGGGTCCAGGGCTGATGCAGGGCGGCGCTTCAGCTCTCAGAGTACAGAGTACAGCATATGAGGCTAGCCAGGGCTGTGTTGATGCTGAGGATGAGGAAGCGGAGGAGGAGGATGAGGCATGGCTTGACACCGACGGTACCGATGTCCCTGCGTTGGAAAAAGGTTGGCACAGATTTGAGACGGAGGAGGAAGATGATGAAGATCTGTTTAGTACCCCTCGACCCCGAAACTTGGGAAATCCTGGCTGCATCTCTCACATGAGCGCTTGGATGCTCCATTTCCTGCAACATGATCTGTGCAACTGTGCTGATTGATCAACTCGAGACATCTATTGCATCTTCTTCACGTTCTAATGTCATGGTGGAACAACTTCAGCAACGTGACAGCAGTAGAGTGTCAAGTAGCCGTAGCAGCAGCAGCAGGCATTGTGGTAGAAACCTAATAGGTGACCTCTGGCAATCGTTATTTGCCACCTCACCAACGCCTGTAATGCAGGGCGCAAATCAGACACACAGAGACTGCCTTAAGACCATGGTCCACAACTACCTGCGGCTCAACACCGATGTTTTTGGGCATGTTACGGACCCAATCGACTTCTGGGTGTCCAAAATGGATGAATAGCCCCAGCTTGCTCAGCACGCCGTAGAAGATGTTTCTGCCCCGCATCAGCGTCATCTTGGAACGGACCTTCAGCACAGCTGGAGGAGTGATAACTGACCAACGTATCCGGCTTTCCCCTGAGAATGTGGATCATTTGACTTTTATCAAAATTAATCAAGCGTGGATTTCTGATGATTTTGTTGCCCCAGTTGCCAAGGTCACCGATTAGTAGCAGGTCTACTTCACAATGTGAACAACACAATCCGCTTGAAAAAGAAATGTTCCGATTGAAAAAAATGTTTCAAAATGCTCATTTCTTATTGCTAATTGTATTCAGAGTATCCAAAAGATAATTTTGCTGGTTTTGTGGTCAGGAGACTGTAAAAGACACCAATAGTAAAGGTTTTATTGGTAAAAACCTTATTCCAATTACTCATTCTTCTTGAAAATTTTTAGCAGTGTCAATGGTTTTGGGGTCATGCTGCTGTTAAGAGACAGCAATAGTCAAGGTCCTATTCTAAAAAATGTTTCAAAATTTTAAAGAGTGTCTGAAAGGTCATTTTTTCAGCTTTTGGGGTCATGCTGCTGTAAGAAACAGCGATATTCAAGATTTTTTTAAAAAACTCCTTTACTCTTGCTAATTTTATAGAGTGTCGAACAGGTAATTTTTGCTGCTTTTGGGGTCATGCAGCTGGAAAAGAAAGCGATATTCAAGGTTCTATTCAAGTAAATCTTGTTTCAAATACTCATTTCTTCCTGCTAATTTTATTATCAGTGTCCATAAGGGAATTTCTGCTGGTTTTGGGGTCAGGCTACTGTGAAAGGGTTTCCAGGGATGCCAACAAGGCAGTACTCCTGTCAGAGGCCCTAATCAAAAAGGGTCCCGGTGATATGTTAGAAATAGGAAGTAGTAATGGGTGGGCGCCCCATTTGATGTAGCTGCATGTGGCCATGAAACGGTTAATAGACGACTGACGGCAGCCCTGGGTCCCACCGCACCCACTATGGCCCTGCCAGCTGAACCTCCGTGTTTCCCGTTGGAATGTTCTTGCTGCCACCACATATATGACATGTTCTCGGTCCCTGGTGCAAGAAGAGATAGGGGGCTCCTGCCAGTTACCATGTGTCAATTCTAATACTGATGTCTTCTTATGTGTCAAAGGGGCCCCGTAGCAGCTGCTACCGCTGTACCTGCTGTGGCTACGCCGTCCTCATCTTTTCAGTTAGCCACTGAACGGAATGAATTATTTTAGCCTGTGAATCTTTTTCTGTGACTCTTAGAGCCTAATTGTCTTGACTAAGATGTACCATGTATCCAAATTCTCCTCGCCTGTTTGGGTATAACAATGAACCTGGTCTTCCTTTAATGGGAGTCGACGATTGATCGGAAGCGACGCCATATTTCTCCAAATCGGCAATCAATCGAGATCTCAATATTTTTACTGATCTCTCATCACTAGTCACAACGTTTTGGCTCCATATGAGCCTCTCTCAACCAAATAATGGGTGGCAACAACATTTATGTAAAAGGCAGCGCTCATTGAAATGCAATTGAATAAACAAATTACAAGTTCTGAATAAACAAAGCGATCATCAGATTGGTGTAAATGTGAAAAGTCACACAAATATATAATAAGTGTTATATACAGATTGTGATATTAGTGATAATATTAGTGATAGTGATCAGCTCTGTGCGCTCAGAAGGAGGCGTGTGTGATTTGTTTGAATTGCATATAATGTGACCTAGCAGAATGACATCACCAGGACTTTCCTCTCTCTAGTTAAAGGAAGTTCTGTTTATGTAAAGCATTCGGAGTAGCTGAGAGGCAAAATTTTTGCCTCCAGGCACAAGGGTCCTAGGTTCAAATCCCTGCAGGAACCAAACCTCTGTTTTTTTTTTCTCTTTATCAATGAACAAACCTCATTGAGGTTTATTTTTTATTTATTTGCACTGTTTGACTAATTACTAACAAGTACAGAGGACAGGAGTAGAATGACAGCACCTGGGGTTTGAACACTCAGTAGCTGCCTGAGAGGAGAAGTGATGTCTGAGCATGTGCGACCAGGAGTGAGGAGCTGGAGATGAGCTGTAAACAATGGATCACTAAAGGAGCAGCTAAATCAAAAACGGTGCAGAATTTTTAAAAATAATGAATGGTGAAAATGTTATGTCATTTGCAAGCTTCTCACGTCAATTTTTACCTTAACACATATATTTATGTGTGTGACTTTTCTCATTTACCCAGCTCTGATGATCACTTTTTAATTTACATATTGTAATTTGTTCATTCAATTGCATATTAATGAGCACTGCCCTTCAAATACATGTTGTTTCCACCTATTATTTGCTTGAGAGCCGAAACGTCACTACTGGATATGAAATAAAGCACTGGTTTTCATTTTTTCATGCAGCGGAGCTTCCTTTTTTATTTACTAGACCCATGTTTATGGAGGTTCTGTCCTGTTCTATTTTTAGATAGATAGATAGGTAGATAGATATGAGATAGATAAATATGAGATAGAGAGACCGATAGATGTGATATATATATATATATATATATATATATATATTATACATATATATATATATATATATATATATATATATATATATATATATAAAATATATATATATATTATATATATATATATATATTTATAGTGTATATATATATGTGTGTATTTATATCTATATATATATATAATATATATAATATTTGTGATTACTCTTCTATAAAAGTGACTCAATTTAATTTTAGGACACTGTTTCATCTGACTTGAAATTTTATTTCAGATTTTAGTGCCTTTCAGGAGAGGCATGCATAAATTGCTTCCTATAGGCTTAATTTGACATGTGATCATGGCATTTTACTACTGTACACATTTTCTGCATTTTTGTAATATTTCTCAAACCTCTTGAATGTACAGCAGGTGTTACAAAAATCTAAACTAAATGAGAGTACATATGTGTATGTATACAATATTTATTTATAGTTCTACATTATATATGAGACTTTTTGGATTATGTTTTATGTTCAATTCTTAGAAACATTACAGAGAGCTAAAGAAAATGTCCAAATACTTTACTAAATAAGTAGGGAATGTAAAACACTCATATGAAATTCATAAGTGTTCTCCAATATTAAAACATTTAGGAGGAAAACATAATCAGAGTAACATCAGCTAAATGAATTAACGGTCATATACTTCTATAAACATCTGGCACATCTTTCAGCAGTATGTGCACCTGTAAATAGAATTCATGCCAGCTACAGGTTTCAGCTTGTTTAGATTTCTTCTACAATTCACACTATTTTTCTCTGTGGCCATACACCCTCCACTAAGTCCCAACTGTTTGTAGAAAAGTGGTAAGAGTGGCAGAAGACCACTAAAAAGTCTAAAAGTTTCTCAGCTTGCACAGAAAATGTGTGTCCTTTGTAAGAAAACTGGCATACAACAAGAGATAAATCAATATTTGATCAGTGGGGCCTCCAGATAGCCCCCTACATACTGATGATCATCAGACGCACTAGACATTAACCAATAAACATTGATAGCCCTTCCTAATTATAGGACATCATTTTTGTAATTCTTGAAAAAAGCTTGAATTGTTGATTATTTCTATGAATATTCTAGAATTTATGCTATGGCTTCAGTATAGCTTTTTCCACAAATATGTATGATTGACATTTCCTTAGAAGCCACAAAAATTACAGTATGGTTTTTGTGTTTTCATTTACAATTGTTAGATGCGTTTAGCAGATGTGTCTATCGAAGCCAAATGTTAGGCAAGCGAACTGACCTTTAAGAGGGAATACAGACAGGTTGTGTACTGATCAACAAGAATTGAATATGTGTAAAATGACCTGTGTGTTAATCAATGATACCTATTCATCCGTATCTCAGAAGGGTCACATTCCCCGGAACAATGGCAGATATACAGCACAATAGTCATGACAGTATTCATGAGGGTTGGGGCATTACGTCTGTGAATCATTATTGTAAATGCAGGTATAGATTAGACAGAAAGTCATAAAAAAAAGAGATGTGCAGCGTTGAAGGTTAAAGGAAGAAAAAAGAAAGACAGTGCTCACAGTTATATGATTCTGTGTTAAGTTGTAAGTATAGCAACAAGCCACATAACTTGTTTTATATGTATAAAATTATAAGTAAATTCAAATGAATAAATAAATGAGTGAATGAATAATCCTGCTCAATGCTGGTAAAGCATATACAGACTATGAATTAACCATTGTCTGTTTCTTCTTGTTCTATCTTAAAATCAATGTCCACTCTGGAATGGAATTGTATTCTTTTTATTTTAGATAGCTTGAAAATGATGAGCTGATTTTGCTATATATTTTTAGGTTTTTTTTTAGTAAAACAATGTGCCGTTACATTTTGGCTACATGGGGAAGCTTAGCAACTGTAGTGTGGTGGCAGTCTGAATATTAAAATGTTAGGGTTTCTTCTGGGATATGGATTGCCTTAATTTGACAAGTTAGTTTGGCAACTCCACCGATCATCTGGCTGAAGGGGCTACTTCACTTGAATGGTACTAAGGCTGGGTTCACACTACACTACTACACATACTACGTTCGAGGTATCCATAAGGGTAGCGTGAAAAAAGGTACCCAGCGGACACATAGAGATTAATAGAGCAGACGTAACGTGGGCTCTGTTTGATCTATTTCCTGGCAGTGTACACTTTTCCTGTGGGACTCAATAGCGTAGTCTACCACACTAATATGTCTCACAGAAAAAGTGTATACCGTTGGGAAATAAAGAAAACATAGCCCAAGTAGGACTATGTCTGCTCTGTAGTTCTTTATTGGGCCGCTGCAGCTGTGTTGCGGTATCCATCGGAGTACCTTTTTTCACAGTATCTGGGCAGATACCTCCAATGCAGTCATTAAAGTAGTGTGAACCCACTTTATTCCAGCTTAAGCATCATCTGAGGCGGATCCACTTCACAGGGTGGACATGCTCATTCTTTTTTCTGTTCCATGGATTTAAAATCTGTGGTGTAGAAATCTACACTGTAGTTCATTGCGTGGTTTGAAATTAAGTTGATTTTAATGTGGAATCTGAATATACATCGAGTTTAACATTAAAATCTGTTTTGTGAACTTATCCTAAATACAAAGTTTATAGATGTAGCTTATGATAAAATAGTAATTTTTTCTGGACTCGCTGTCACCAATCTCATTGAGAAACATTTTAGCGATCCCTAGCCCTAGTGAGTTGGTTTAGGCACCTTTGAATAAAATTCAGGGATAAGAATATAGTTTTAAGCTGACCATATATTAGAGATTTTAGATGTCAGAAAGGGTAAATTCAGACCACTTTCTGTCGACCATCGGTGCCAAAGTAGTGGTGATGAGGCATTGGGTGAAATGTGCGTTGGATTGTACATGTTATGGTCTGCATTCTTTGTTTCCGTTATATGTTTTATGGGATTTATTATTTTTGTTTATGTGGGTTTATGTTATGCTTTAAAGACTTTTGTTAAGCACTTGGTGATATTCCCATACACATACTTTCTATATTGGGTGTTACTTTGGTGCAATAAGTATTTTACCTATTTATGTTTTATTTGTATCCTCATATGATTTGATGAAAAATATCTTTGACCGTGTGTTTTTGTAGGTAGTGTGTAATCAGCAGATATAAGAACATGTATCTGAGATGACCATGCAGAACAGATTCTAAATGGCAGAAAAGGTCAATTCCGACTTTTGGGACCTTTTTATAACACAAATGAGCACGACAATTGCTTACCGATGGCAGATAACTGATGAAAAGCCATTCATGCTAAATGTCATAGCCAAGACTAGACAATAGAATACTGCAGAGATTAATCAGTGGTTTGTCATTTTAGATTGTATGACGTTGTTGTCCAAAATGACAGCATCACAGAACAACCACGACAATATGTCATTCAAAAGACAGTTGTCATAAAACCCCTAATCTATGATCTGCTTTGCAATAAGAAATACAGATGTAGCAAACAGAACTTGTCAGATAAGACACAATTATATCACAGTACAGAATGTTATCTCAACTTTTTCAGTGCTGTACAGTGGCCTTACTTTTAAGAAAAGAGCAGATAATGGTCAAACTGAACTCTGCTACATCTGTAAATGAACACTAAGGGCCTCATGTATGAAAACTGTCAAGGTGTAAGGCCATGTTCACATGGCTTTCCGCTCCCAAAACCTCATCTGATGCATGCTTCTTCAGAAGAGGCTTTAGAGACGTTTCTCAGCGAGGTTTTGGGCAAAGTTTTGGATCAGGTTTTGGATGAGGTTTCGTCGAGGTTTTCACCCATACAAATTATTAGCCAGGACAAAAACAGCGTCCAAAATGCTCCAAAACCACACCCAAAACCGTGCCAAAACCATGCCTAAAACACGCTTCAAGAGTTGACATGACACTTCTTTTTCAGTGCTTCCAAAGAAGCGTGTAAAAACCTCGTCATGTGCGAACTACAACGAGGTTTTACATAGGAATCAATTAAATGAACTGGGGGCATTTTGGAAGCATTTTGGACGAGGTTCTGGGCAAGGAAACACTCTGAAAACCTTGTCCAAAACCTCGTCCAACTAAGCCATATGAACAAGCCCTAAGACTTTCTTTGTTGCCAATAGCAACTAATCAGAGTTCCCTTTTCATTTTTTCAGAGCACTATATGAAATAAATGGGGAACTCTGTTGGTTGCTATGGGCAACAAAGAAATTCGTACACCAAGACAGTTTACATACATGTCCTCCTAAGTGGATTGGTTTAAAAAATTCAGTTTTCAGTTGCTCAGATCATGTGACATAGGTGTGATTGTATTTGATACTTACAATCCATCCACCTCCATCAACACTCATGTCACAATACACCTCCATAGGTTGGGACTGGTCACCATTTACATAAATTGTGTACATTCCTGATTCTGTCTCTCCATTTAGAATGGCTTGAGAGCAATCTTTAGGGAATGGATATAGAAGTCCAACTGAAAAAAAAAAAAAAAAAGAATTAGAAACTTTGGCATCAGTTGCAGATTCAACTTTTAAATCGGTTTTATTTTTAATTTTGGGTTATTTCTATCCTAATGTGATCTGGGGTCCCCACAATTTCAATTGCTGATTTAATCTTTCTTGCAAACGTGCCACCCAAAGCCCCAGGGAAAACAAATTTAGTAACTCCAGCCCCTATATTGCTGGTAGTCGATGATCCCAGGGATCGAACCCTTACTGACCCTAAAGTCACAGCATATCCAACTGATATGTCATCACTCTCTGAAATAGGAATGTCACTTTAAAAAAGTCACAGTTACCAGCAGCCTCCTAAGCTATGTACTCTAATTGTATATCCCCTATAAGCAGCAAACACAGAAATGGTGAGGCCCACAGTAAATTAGAATGACCCCCATCCTTATTAAAAAACTATTTTTTCCTTCGCCAATATTGGCATATCTTTCTAGGGGATTGAGTTCTAGTTTTTTATGATGATTTTGAAATCCCTTGCTTTTTTAAACATGTCTCTTTTTAATACGTTGCACAAATTGTCCTGTTAGGTTTGACACTGGTTTGACTGAACTTGGGAAAAAAATCAGAGTTCAGAGCATCTTGAACCCAATTTATTTTACTCTGCCCATAGCCCTAACTATAATCTTAACTTGGGGTTAGGGTTGAGGTTAGGACTTTTAGCCTTCTGTTAAGTGATAACATTTAGTTGCTTGCAGTCATCACCAGGGGTAGAAAGATTTAGTAGTGGAACCTTGGCTGTGAGGTAGTAGGAAGATCAAATGCTCCCCTTCTACACTACAAGATATTAGTACAAATAATAAAAAAAAAAAAAAAAAAAAAAAACAATAATAGGGGCGCCTTGTTGCAGATTTGGGCCACATGTTGTATAATGCTAGCACTGGTGCTGGGCCCTCTCCCATCATTGGGCCACGGGGCATTATTGGGGAGCAGGTGGAGGTCTTTTAAACCAGTGCGGATAAATTTAGTACAAGTTCTTATCACCCCCTTTAGAAAATTGGGGGGCTGAAAAGCCAAATGGGTAACTGTTAATTTTTGGGGCTCACCTTATGAGTTCCCTTTATGTTTTGGGGGGGAGTTAAACATTTTTTATCAAAAAAAGGAACAAGGGCCCGGTTTTTTATTTTTCCTAGCAAGAATGCATTTTCAAAATTCCTATATACCTTTGTGTTTTTTTAGTTTTTAGTGTGCCCCTGATATTTTTAAAGGATGTATGTTATTGCTTACCAGTGTGCACCCATGCTTACGTTTTTCAAAAGTTTTCTTGGGTGTGCCAGCCTAACAAAGTTTTTGATTTTTATTTGAGGAATGGCAAACCCCATTTGGCGCCTGCCTCCCCCCCCCCCCCCTACCTCTTTTTAAAACCAGTGCAGGATAAATTTGTGAAGTTCTTATATCTTTAGAAATTGGGAGTCTGAATGGCCCTAGTGAGGTAACATTTATGTTAGGGGGGTCACCCTTTCGGGGTCCCCCCGTGCTTTTGCGAGGTGGTTAAACATTTTTGGATAAAAAAAGGTGAAAAAAGTTTCCAGGTTTTTTTTTCCTTTCGGGGGGAACCTATATTTAACTAGAGTTTTCGAAAGTCACCCCAATTTTAATTTCTTATGAGGTTTTAAACCCGTCAAAAAGCTCACAAAAACACAAAATTTCTATTAAGCTACTTGTCTCATGTCTATAAACAAAAAGTCACATTCACACAGCATTTGTCATGCGTATTTCAGTGCATAAAATGCACATATTTTGTGTGTTTTATGCACCAACATACGAGTATAAACTAAAGTGTCCTATTGTTTTCTATGTGAAATAGCACCATTGGGCATATGACATGTATTTTTAAATGTTATTTGAAGCAATAGCCATTACATAAAAAACTGAAGCTTATTTTACAATGGAGGTTAACAGGAATTGTAAAAAATGTGGCAGTTACATGTGTATTTTATTTGATGCGTGATTTCATATTTTATGACACAGAAATGCACCAAAATACAGTAGATCAAATAAAAAAAATGCATTCAAAAACACCCGTAATGTATGTGGCTTTTTTGAGAAACGCGCCAATTTTTCAGTATCCGTTTTATGCTGTGTGAATCTAGCCTAAAAAAAGATTTCTCTCATAGGATTTGTATTAGAATCAGGCATTTTGATGAAAATATAATTTTTTTTTTCTCTGGCACATACCTCAAGCAGATATGATTATAGTTATGAATAAGGTAACTGTAAATCCCAAGTCTTAAGAATAGGAAGAACAGCGAGTCTGCAGCTTCTGTGTGTAACCGCAAACACAAGACAGCCAATACTAATCTGCTATAGGGAATAAAGTATCCCTCCCTATCCCAATGCCTGCTGCTTGCATAACGTTTCTGTGTGTCAGTCCCGTTCTCTGGCTTCAGCCAATATTTTTCTTCTATCAGAATGACTTCAAACTTAGATTGTTCCCTTTCAGGATTAACTCAGATATGTGCTTGCTTTAAGTTTCAGTGCAGTGAAGCCACCAAAACTGTGAGCACATCCTGTGCACTTGACATACAGCCAGGGCGAGGTAAGTAGCCCAAAACAAATTCTTTGTCTAGCCTTCAATTCTTTGTAGTACGTCTCTTGCTTCCAGCAGTTACTAGTCTGGCTTCTCTCACTGTACGTGACTCCTTCCAAGCACATGTTTCCTTTCAAATATGAATGGCTTTCCATCCAATATCTTGAACTGTTAGGCTCCCCTAGGTCACGTTTAGGTCAGACTATATAAGACTGTGTATTTTTTAGCCAATCATGTATGTAACCATTTAAAGATAAGGAGCCAACGTGCTAAAGGATCACATTTTCCCAATACAATAAATAGTTGTAGTCATACTAAATATAAAGCACTCTACAATAGAGTCTACCTGTAAATGAATGGTTCATCATATCTGTCATTAAGTAGACATTTTCCCCTAGAAGAAAGGTTTAATTTTCTGCTTGGAGGGGATGTGGAAAGCTTTTAATGCAGCCCTGACATTTAAAGACGTGGAAACTGGAACGCTTGCAGTATGCTTCTGTCAGCACAACTATTTATTTTTTTTGCTAGGCTTTTAAAGTGTTGTTGCAAATAATTCAGTTGTGCTTATTACATTGATCAACTCTTCTACCTTTATGATGAAAATGTACATCTTGAAATCAAACATATTGTGGCAAATTTATTAAGAACGCCAGTCAAAAAAGGAAGATTGTTGGAGTGAGCTGCACTAAATGTATTAAAAGGCTATCAACTCTGAATATATTGGGGCCTTTCTGAACTATCTCGAATTTAGAAAGTTAAATCTGCCATGAGCAGGTATAGAACTGAGCTTAAACCAACAACAGTTTCTGGCTTTAGTATTAGTAAATAGGTCTTACATCTTTTGGATATGCCCCTTCTAGTTAAGGTGGGTTCACACCGTGTTTTTCTCTGTGTTGCAGGTATTCGTGTGGTTATCAAGAAAGACGTACCCCATCGCATATTTACGGCCAGCCTATAGACTTTAATCAACAGCCTGACAGCCAGTCATAATATTATGGCTCTAAGGGCAACACATATGAAAACCTGTCTAGGTCTAAGATTTTCTTTGTTGCGCGTAGCAACCAAACAGAGCTCCCCTTTCATTTCATATAGTGCTCTGAAAAAATCAAAAGGGAACTCTGATTGATTGCTATGGGCAAGAAAGAAAGTCTTACACCGAGACTCATATATGTGGCCCTAAGTTTTTTCCTCCGCACCTTCCAAGAGCCATAACTTTTTTATGATTCCATCTACATAGATATATGAGGGCTTTATTTTGACAGACAAAATGTACATTCTAATGACGTCATTGACCATACCATAGAATACAATGGGAATCCACAAAAAAAAATTCTAAGTGAGGCGCCATGTTTGTGGGGGTTTTGTTTTTATAGCATTCACTGTGGTATAAGTGATGTGTTATTTGTACTATGCAGGTTTAAATGATTATGCTAATCCAAATATTTTCTACTTCTTAAATTTGCGCAGCAGCGCCATTTCCTGCCACCAATAAATATTCTGTATTTCCACTTATGGACTTGAATGATAGTGCATTTTTTATGGGCTGAAGTACACTATTAATTGGCACAATTTTGGGGTAGATGCGACTTTTTGATCACTTTTTATTTCAATTTTCAGGGGAAGTGAAATCAACAAATAAAAAACAAAATTTTACTGCTTGGAATTTTTTTCTTCTATGGTGTTCACAATTTGGGATACATTATGTTATTTTTAATATAACAAAGAACTCCGAAAAACACAACCTCCCATAAATTAGTATAAAAACACATACATTTTATTAGATATATTAAAACATAATAAAATCTGTACCCATACAAAATACCAAACAAACCCCTAATCCATAATCAATGATGTCTAAAAAGAATAAAGCATAAGTCCATATAACTACAGGAACACATATAGACAATATTGTGAGTAATATACAGTATATACAATTATGAAATCAATCAATATGAAATCAACAATACTGGACCTGTAATAGATCAATGGAATCAGGGACTGCACACCCCTGATTCCATTGATCTATTTACAGGTCCAGTATTGTTATTATGATATCATAATTGTATGTACTGTATATTACTCACAATATTGTCTATATGTGTTCCTGTAGTTATATACACGTATGCTTTATTCTTTTTATACGTCATCGATCATAGATTAGGGGTTTGTTTGGTATTTTATGTGGGAACGGATTTTATTATGTTTTAATATATCTAATAAAAATGTATGTGTTTTTATACTAATTTATGGGAGGTTGTGTTTTTTCGGAGTTCTTTCTAAAGTTGTTTCAACCACTATCAGTAGTATCTCTTTATTGCCTGTATTTTCATAGGTGTGTTCTATTTTTTAATATATTGGACTCTTACGGACATGGTGATACCAATTATGTATTACTTTTTTATTACTTTTTGTTTTTTTATTTGTAAAATGGCAAAAGGGGGGTTATTTGAACTTTTAACATATTTTTATTTTCTTTTTACACTTTAAAACATTTTTTTTTTTACTTTTACATGAGTCCTCATAGGATACCGAGGATGCCATCGGCATCTAAGGGGTCAAATAGCAGGGAACAGAGTCGGCTTTGTTCCCTGCTGTTACCAGCGGGTGTCAGTTGCAATTAGCACCTTACACCAGCCTTCTATAAAGTGGGCTTACTGTGTAATCCCGCAACATAGAACCTTACTGGCACCATGATCTATGGATACGTTATATGTCAGAATGAGTTAATAGAACATATGTAGTCCAATTAGTACTATGTTTGCTCTATTCTCCGATGGTACACTCTTTCTAGGCAGGACACAAAAGCATTGTATATTGCTAGGAAATAGAGGACATGTAGCACAAACAGAAGAAAGGAGAAATCTTGCTGGTTGTTTTGGACAACCACTCTAATTGAACAAGTAGCATTCAGAAGTAAGAATCTGCACACAATGGTAGTTTCATAATACATTTTTTGCTGTATAAAGAAAGGAAATGCAATATAAATATAAAATTAGCTGCAACTAAAGTTCTGACCTAGCCCCAGTCCATGCAATTGAAAACATAAGTAGAGCTGATTTTAGTTCATTATATTTATTCTAAGGAAACCTCTTATAGCACTAGGGTTCCTGCCCATGGCAATTTAAGCTGAGAATTTATTGGTAATATGGCATGCAATGGAACATGTCAACATATAACCCATGAGTAAAGTTAGGTGCCCTCAGGTACAATATAGTAGACGTGCTATAGATTTGTAGTACAAGGACCCCAAAAAACATTTAGATGCCTGAACTATTACATTGCAAAATATCAATGTAAAGGAAAATAAAGACTATTAAAAACTACCATGATATCCTTACTTGTTGTAAATATAGTTTGGATGAACTTGCTCTTCACATTTCCATTTATTGACTGAAGTCTTACTGTATACTGAGTAGAGGGACTGAGGTCTAACAATCGGTAAGAGGTGGCATCGGGTCCCAAAGCTACTTCCTGTAACAAAAAAAAACAAAGACAAAAATTCTGTAATTTCTTTTTTTTTCACATAATATAGTTGTCATGTATGATAAATATGGTGCATATTTAAACTGTCTAGTCTGAGTTTATACCATTTATTAGTCGGTTTAGTTTGTGCCATCAATTGCACTAACACATTTTTTTGTTGCACAGCAATGTATATTAAGCCATGCCCAAATGTCCTCTTTGGTAAGGTAACACCCCTTTTATTAGATGAGGCACAGAACTGTCTAAAATTCATAATAACTGTGGTATAAAGCATGTATTTTGGTGTAGTTGGCATAATAAATAAGCCCCAATGCCTTTGGTCGTACTGACCAGTATCATATAATACTAATAGAATTAATACCATACTAATCTATGTAGATGCCATGACCGGGGCTGTCTTATCCAATAAGCACACTAGGTAGTTGTCCAAGCCCCAAGCCTCTACATGCACCACGGACTTGAACTTTTGTCCCGGGAATGGCTTGTAAGCTGCAGGCTGCTTTAGGCTGTGAGAGGTGCGTTTTATTTAATTTTTTCCTGTTTCTGACATGATCTCATGTGTTTGGGCAAGGACAAGTGCTCTGCTTTGTTATGACAGCTCATGCCATTACCAGCGTACTTAGTGGACCCATGCCAATTAAACTAAATATGATCTATGCTTTTCAAGCCAATAGTGGCAGAAACAGTGGGTCCAGTAGAGCTGTCACCCAAAGGCCCACATGGAGCAGAACTTAGAACTGGTTCTTGCGTGTTTGTAAAAGCTTACGTAAAGGTATTCATTCTCATACAGCCATCATGTAGCTAAAACAGTAAAGCCACACAAAACACTCCAAAAAAGGTTGTCAACAGAGAATGTTAACGATAAACTATAAAAGTCAAATGTATGAATACACATGACATGTGGAAAAGCTCAAATATTAATGAATGTAATACCACTTATGTGGTTAGCAATGATAATATTTCTTTTCTTTGGAAGGTTGTCAGGAGCAATTTGTAAACTCATTAAGCCCACACAGTTAGGTTAACTAGTTTAATTGTTACACATGTTTACCATATGTTATGTCACATTAATTAGAAGCAAAGTAAAATATCAACTTTCATTCTCTTAGTAATAAGGGACTTGAAATATCTGTTAAGACATTTTCGAAACACCACTTATTGGCCTGTATGGAAATCTGTACATTGTGGAGTGCATGGAAATCATTATTAACACATACTGTATTTGCAAATTGGGTTCATAGTGTTTTTTTTTTCTCTATATTTGGATAGAAGTGGATGACTTATACTGTTCTCACAATTATAAATTATGCAGGGTGGTAAATAGAGTTCAGAGGGCGCCATGGCAAAATGAGAGGGCCCCCACCTAAGACAGGAAATTGAAACGTCTGCATAAGTAGTAATCATTAAAGGTATAAATAATAATTAGAGATGGGCGAATTTCTCAAAAATTTGGTTCCCCAGATTCGCCGAATTTTCCGTGAAAATTCTTTTCAACCCAAATTTATTTGCGGCGAATCGCGTTAAAAAACAGCTATTTCCTGGTTGCAGAGAGCCTGCAGGATGTTGTAGAATATTGTGCCATGCTCAAATATGCATAGGAAGCATGATTTGGTCTTGATACAATGTTGTGTTTTAGTATGACATGCAGATGACAGCCGATGCTCTTAGAATCGCTTCACACTTCACTTCTCTGGGCAGTTACACAGGCAAAACTAACCAAGTAACTGAAGTGGGAACACAACCTGACAAGGTAATGTCAGCACCAGCTGGAAAGAATCGAGCTGAGGGCCAAGATCCTACAATAGCGTCAAAGAGCGCACTCCTTTTGCACTGACATCAGATGATACCACAGATTATGACAGAACCTGTTCTGTTAAACGCTAATACATGTAGAGGCCCCCAAAAGAGTGGAGAAGGTGCCGGCAGTAATTTTGCGTTGACGTCACTGATCATTTTTCCCTTCCTTTGATCCATCAGTGTTTGCTTTCAATCAGTCAATAATCCATCAGTATTGCTAAAGCCAAAAACCAACAGGAGTTCATCCAAAACAAAGATGACCAGTAAATGGGACATTTGCATGTCTTCTGTGTCTGTATTCACTCCTGCTTTTGGCTACCTAGTCATCAGACAATCCTGATCCTTTTCATTCCTTCTGACAGATTCAAAGAAGGGGAAAACCAAACATAGTGGCAATGTCATAGAGTGGTGGAGGGTGGAAACAGCATTAGGAAACGACAGGGTGTTCAAGAGAGACAGTGGTCAGTTGGCAGCAGCATGAGTAGGCCACAGAGTGGCACAATGACCGAGTGTGCAGGTAGCAGCAACATCAGTAGGCCACAGAGTGGCAAAATCACACAATGTGGAGGTGGCAGCAACATCAGTAGGCCACAGAGTGACACAATCCTAGAGTGTGGAGGTGGCAGCAACATCAGTAGGCTACAGATTGGTACAATCATAGAGTGTGGAGGTGGCAGCAACATCAGTAGGCCACACAATCACCCAGTGTGGAGATGGCAGCAACTTTAGTAGGCCACAGAGCGGCACAATGACAGAGTGTGGAGGTGTCAGCAACATCAGTACCCCACAGATTGGCACACTCACAGAGTGTGGAGGTGGCAGCAACATCAGTAGGCCACAGAGCAGCACATTGACAGAGTATGGAGGTGGCAGCAACATCAGTAGGCTACAGAGTGGCAAAATCACAGAGTGTGGAGGTGGCAGCAATATCAGTAGGCCACAGAGTGGCACAATCACAGAGTGTAGCGTGCCAGCACCATCAGTTCGCCTCTCAATCACACAGTGTGGAGATGGCAGCAACTTTAGTAGGCCACAGAGTGGCACAATGACAGAGTGTGGAGGTGTCAGCAACATCAGTACGCCACAGATTGGCACAATCACAGAGTATGGAGGTGGCAGCAACATCAGTAGGCTACAGAGTGGCAAAATCACAGAGTGTGGAGGTGGCAGCGACATCAGTAGGCCACAGAGTGGCACAATCACACAGTGTGGAGATGGCAGCAACTTCAGTAGGCCACACAGTGGCACAATGACAGAGTGTAGAGTGCCAGCAGCATCAGTAAGCCACGCAATCACACAGTGTGGAGAAGGCACCAACTTCAGTAGGCCACACAGTGGCACAATGACAAAGTGTGGAGGTGGCAGCAACATCAGTACGCCACAGATTGGCACAATCACAGAGTGTGGAGGTGGCAGCAACATCAGTAGGCAACAGAGTGGCACAATCACACAGTGTGGAGATGGCAGCAACTTCAGTAGGCCACAGAGTGGCACAATAACACAGTGTGGAGGTGGCAGCAACATCAGAAGGCCACAAAGTGGCACAATCACAGAGTGTGGAGGTGGCACCAACATCAGTAGGCCACTGAGTGGCAAAATCACAGAGTGTGGAGGTGGCAGCAAAATCAGTAGGCCACAGAGTGGCACAATCACAGAGTGTGGAGGTGGCAGCAACATCAGAAGGCCACACAGTGTCACAATCACACAGGGTGGAGGTGGCACCAACATCAGTAGGCCACACAATCACACAGTGTGGAGAAGGCACCAACTTCAGTAGGCCACACAGTGGCACAATGACAAAGTGTGGAGGTGTCAGCAACATCAGTACGCCACAGATTGGCACAATCACAGAGTGTGGAGGTGGCAGCAACATCAGTAGGCCACAGAGTGGGTTAATCACACAGTCTGGAGGTGGCACCAACATCAGTAGGCCATATAGTGGCAAAATCACAGAGTGTGGAGGTGGCAGCAACATCAGTGGCTCATGGTGGCACAATCACACAGTGTGGAGATGGCAGCAAAATCAGTAGGCCACACAGTGGCACAATGAACATGCATGCCAACTGTCCCGCTTTTGGCGGGGGTCGCCCGCTAATTTGGGTCCCCCCCCGCCCTCCCGGCAGAGTTGACATTCCTCCCACCGCGGCGCCAGAGTAGCGGTGGTGCGCTACTCTGGCGCCGCCCGGCCGCTGCTACAGGCGGGTGAAGCGGCTGCTTTACCCGCACGGCGCGTCTTACTGTGCAGGGAGGAGGCAGGGGGGATCGCCCCCTCCTCCCCCTGTATGTTAGCCCCGGCGGTTTTGCGCTGTACTAAAGATCAGCGCGCGGGGTAGTAAAGCGCGGCTGCACCACCCCCCCTGCGCGTGAGGAGATAGGCAGGAGATGCCCCGGAGTCGGGGAGCCTGGTGGGGGTAAGGACTTTATTTTTTTATTTGTATTAGCTTTGGTGGGAAATTTACCTGGCAAATAAAGGGGGCAACTCCCGGCTAATGAAGGGGCAACTACCTGGCTAATAAAGGGGGGCTCCCTGGTACAAGGGGGCAACTCCCGGGTAATAAAGGGGGGACAATACTGGCAAATGAAGGGGGAAAACTCCCGGTAATGAAGGGGGCTCCCTGGCTAAAAGGGGGGCAAATACCTGGCTAATAAAGGTGGCAAACCTGGAAAAAAAGAAGGGGGAACTACTGGCACAAAGGGGGAAAACTACCTGGTTTACAAGGGGCAACTACCGGGCAAATAAAGGGGGCAACTCCCTGCTAAAAAGGGGGCAATACCTGGCAAATGGGGGGGGGCAACTCCCCCCCTGGCTAAGAAGGGGAAAATCCCTGGCTACAACAAAGGGGGGGATCTACCGGGCTAGAAAAGGGGGAAAAATACCTGCTGTAAGGGGCATACCTGGTTAGGGGGGGTTTTAACCTGGCCAAAGGGGGCATCTACCTGGTTTTCTTTAAACCCATTTGCAGTTGCGGAGTGGGTGGGCTTATTGAAGGGGTTTTGGCACACAAAAGATGGGGGTCCTTTTAAATTTTTGCCGGGCGCGCGTAGCGCGCCGCCCTCTTCAATTGTTTTTTTCATTTTAAAAAAGTTGGCAACTATGAAATGCAGAGTGGGGAAAAGGGGGGGGCAGCAACATCGTGGCCAAAAATCAACGTGTGGGAAGGCCCAAACTTCATAGGCCCAGTGGAACAAGAAAAGTGTGGGGGTTTTGGCAAAAACATCAGTACGCCACAATTGGCACAATCAAGGTGTGGGGTGGCAGCAACATCAGTAGGCACAGGTGGCAAAATCACACAGTGTGGAGATGGCAGCAATTCAGTGGCCCACAGGCAGCAAAAGGGACAGGTATGGAGGGGCAGCAACATCAGTAGGGCACGAGTGGCAAAATCCAGAGTGTGGAGGTGGCAGAATATCAGTAGGCCACGAGTGGCCAATCCGAGTGTGGAATGGCAGCAACTTCAGTGGGCCACGAGTGACAAATCAACAGTGTGGAGAGGGGCAGCAATTCAGTGGGCCCAAAGTGGCACAATACAAGTGGGGAGGTGGACCAATACAGTAGGCCACAGGTGGCACAATCACAGAGTGTGGAGGGTGGCACCCAATTCAGTAGGCCACAGAGGGGCAAAACCCCAAAAGTGTGGAGATGGCAGCAACTTCAGTAGGCAAACCAGTGGCACAATGACAGAGTGGGGAGGGGGCAGCAATCGTGGGCCCACACAATCACAGGGGTGGGGAGGCAGAACTTTATTTACCACAGAGCGGCACAATGAAGAGTGTGGAGGTGTCAACAACTCAGTATGCCACAGATTGGACAATCACAGTGTGGAGGTGGCAGAAAATCAGTAGGCCACGAGTGGCACAATCACACGTGTGGAGGTGGCGCAACATAGAAGGCCACAAAGTGGCACAATACAGAGGTGGAGGTGGACCAACTCAGTGGGCCACGGGGGGAAAAAACAAAGGTGGAGGTGGCAGAAACACAGTGTCTACAGAGTGACCAATCAAAGTGTGGAGAGGGGCAGAAACTTCAGTAGGCCACCAGGGGCACTGACAGAGTGTGGAGGTGGCGGAACATCAGTTAGGCCCAAAGTGGCACAATCAAAAGAGTGTGGAGGTGGCCCAACTCAGTAGGACGAGTGGCAAATCACAGAGTGGGAGGTTTTGGCGCAAAGCATAGGCGACGAGTGGCAAAATTCCAAGGTGTGGAGATGGCACATTTCAGTAGGCCACACAGTGGCACAATGACGAGTGTGGAGGTGGTGAAACATCAGTGGCCACAAAATCCACGTGTGGGGATGGCAGAATTTTAGTGGGCCCAGAGGGGCAAAAAAACAGGGTGGAGGGGCGAACACAGTAGGCTACAGAGTGACAAAATACACAGTGTGGAGAGGGCAGAACTTAGTAGGCCACAAAGTGCCATTTTGACGAGTGTGGGGTGGCGAAACTAGTGGGCCCCAAAAGAGGGGCACAATCCGGTGTGGGGGGTGGCAACAAAAACATTAGGCCACAGGGGCAAAATAACCGAGTGTGGGGGGGGGGCAGAAAACATCGTGGCCACAGAGTGGAAAATGACGCGTGGGGGTGGCAGCAACACAGTAGGCCAAGGTGGCAAAATGAAAAGTATGGAGGTGGGGGGGCGGCATCAGAAGTCTAATAAGGGTTAGTGGGGGTTTGGGGATTTTGGGGGTGGCAATCCCAGTCCTGGTAAGATAGTGGGTTGGGAATGGGAGTGGGGGAGATGTGTGGGATCAGGGGGTGGGGAGCATCGAAGGTTGTGAGGCAGGTAGCCGAAGAATCAGACTCATTTCACAAAATTTTGGTGGGGCTCATGGCGATCTAATTGATACAAAGGCATTGGAGTGTGGGAAAACTGGCCCAGCCATGCCTGATTCATCTTTCAAAAAGGGAGTCTCTCACATTTCGGGTGGGCAAGCGAGTTCTCCTTGGGGGGACTATAGCCCCCGCTACCTGAAAACCGCTCTGATGCCAAACTATGCCGGGGAGGACAGCTTCTCCCGTGAAACTTGGCAAGTTTTCGGCCCCACATCCCCTTTGGTGCCAGTAGTCCGCGGATTTTTATGTGGGGTGGCGAGTGGTCCAAAATAGGGGCCCCCACTGCTGTTCGGGGTTTTCCCGGTGCTGTGCTGGGGTACCCTCCTCACGGCGGGTGAAGGAAGCTGCCATCAAAAGACTCCCCGACTAGGGTGGTGTGGGTGGTACTGCTCCATCCCTACCCCCCCCCCCCCCAGCAGCCCTGGCACTGGGATGTGAGTTTTGGGAACCCCCGGTCAGACCTACAGGGATGGACGATGGATAGACGGCAACGGACGACTACATAGGTTTCTCTTAGTATTGAGTTTGTTCCCCCCTTCCCCCAGGTAAGAAAAGGTCCCTTTTTGGGCGTAGAAGGGGCCCAAGAGGGTGGAGTTCCCGATGTCATCCCTTGAGGGTGGTGACTATTGGCTGTCACTGCCAGGAAAAACAGCATGCAGCGGGCCATCTGCGCAAATGAAACTGAGGGATCCTGCCTCCATCTCCATGTATACTGCCACGGTGTGTCTGGGGGCATCTGCCTCGTTTTTCCTCATCTCCCCTTTTCCCCCCCGGCTGCTCTGCTTCCCCTCCTTTACCTGAGTAGAAAAAAAATTCATTTGCCAGACAATGCTTGTACACCAATGTCTCTCCCCCTCAGTTTAGCCCCATGGACTTGTGGCCGTGGATGTATTGCCCGTCTCAGTCCCTGACCCGACAGATTTTCGCATCTGTTCCAGGACTGAAACGTGGAAAGCGTTATTATCCCCTTGTCTGGCGACTGACAAATAACAGACCTCCTCAAGGGCCGGCAAACGGCAGGTGTCAAATTACTGTCCAAGTTATTGGATGGGTTAATGACCCTTGCAAATTTTTAAAGGTTTCACTGCAGAGCATCGTGTGCCATCAGTGAAGATGTGAGCATCAGCTTGAGGTGACAAGGCAGATCAACACTTTTTCAGTGCGTTGCCACCCCCGATGGTCTATACAACATTCAGTAACCCTTATGGTATGGGACTCCAAAGCAGAAGGATGGTCACTGCACCTCTGCTAAGGAAGTTGAATCAACATAAAAGGCTTACATTTTCACCACAATATCAGAATTAGACCTCTGCTTATTGGCAAAAGAGTGCTTCTGCCGATGAGTCACGTTTTCAAGCAAGAAAAAAACACCCTGAAAACAAGCTTGAAT
>JAODAL010049923.1:0-27809 GCA_025379985.1 Phyllomedusa bahiana | reverse complement strand
GGTTTTTTTCCCAAAAAATTTGGAACCCCAGTAATTGTTTAGGGGAAAAATTGATTTCGCATAACAGGGATTGAGGAGACCAACTATTTGCTTCCCATTTATGGTGGATATGGCATATTTTTTTCCAACCATGTGAACCAAGATAAATGGATTCAGGAAGCAGAGGGTGTTTTCTCTGAAAAAGATTTTGTATGTACTAATCAGATAACCCCAACAGTGAATGGTATTTTCAAAGAACTTAATATAAGGTTTAAGGACCACACTAAATCCTGGTGGGAGGTTAAGTCCTTGGAGAACTATATAAAAAGTGGAATTGTACCTAGGGGCCTTAGAATTCCTGTTGTCCCTGCCAGTAGATCACGTAGTGAGGAGTTAATGGTAAAGTGGGAACAAGAAGCAACGTTTTCGTCTTTACGGTTTATGAATCTACTACTAGAGGAGGAGAAAAAAACTTTAGAATTTACTTAAAAAAAGCTGTCTGATACTATTGAAGTGGCGTTAAAACTAAAAAAACGAAGCCGACTTCAATAAAAAGGATTTGTAGTTGAAGGGTAATATTGAAAGATTCACAAACTACCTTAAAGAAAGAAAACATAACCAATACGTACGTGATCTAACTGAGTTCAAGGAGAAAAGGGCTTACATATTTCTTAATAGGGGGCAGGAGTCTAGAGACTTTGATACAGATCTATCTACCTCAGATACAGATCTATCTGAAGGTGAAAGGAGGACTCATCGATCACCTATTCAAAATCGGTTTATAGGCCAATGGCGCCCTGCGAGATACTCTGGAAAGAGGAGAGATGGAGGAAGAAAGGGGGGCTCTCGTGCCCCAAGTGGAAAGCGAGGAGGTACGGGTTTAGTGGCATCTTACTCTGTACCCTCCTCATCATCCTCCTCTCAGAACCCTACCTCAGGTACCCAGTCTCCTTTTTTAGTGTAAAGAATGGCACAGAAGTAATAAGAAGGGGAAATCTCACATCATCAATCTCTCCAAAAAAACATTAACAGACGCTGAGATAGGACTTCTCAATAAGGGTTTATCATTTGTGCCAACTGCGCCATACAGAGTATTTGAATGGATTAAGGACTTACACCTTTTTGCCATAGTTACACCTTTTTATCATAGTTTCTTTAAAAACTATGATAAGAGGCAATGTCTTGAATTGGGAGTGGATATAGATGATCTAGGAGATGTGAGGATGTTGGCATCATTATTGGATGAAAATGAGAAAGACCTTTCTAAGGGTCCATTCTCTACCTGTCGCCTTAAGAGTACAAAGAATCCTCCCCTGAATGATAGTAATATAGATGCTTTTGTCAATGTTGTCAGTCATGCTTTGGAAAATATAAATGTTGACATTAGGGATAGAATTAAAAAATCTAACTTGTCAAAGAGGAGTTCTTGGCATTAAGATCTTTGGAAAAGGAAGATACCCTAACCATAAAACCCTCTGATAAAGGGGGAAACCTCGTTATTCAAAACTTTGATGAATATAGGGATATGTGTCTAATGGTTCTCCAGGACAAAGATGGTTATGCAATACTTGATAGTGATCCGACCGGAAAATTCCAGAAAGAATTATTGGACTTACTTACATCGGCACGTAGAGATGGTCTTATTAATGATAAGGAGTTTGAATTTTTATATCCTAAATCTCCTCAATTGGCGACCTTTTATGGTCTTCCTAAAATTCACAAGGGACTGTCACCTCTGAAATGTAGACCCATTGTGTCCGGTGTTGGGAATTTAACGCAGAATATAGGGATCTACTTTGACCAAATATTGAGAGCATTTGTGTTGTCCCTACCGTCATACATCAGGGACACAATGGACCTGCTTCATAAGCTTGACGACATTGTGATTGAGGAAAGAGCATTTCTGTGTAGCATTGATGTAGAGGACCTTTATAGCTCTATACCACACCATCAAGGGTTAAGGGCCTTGGAATTTTTCCTGTCTACAAGAAGTCAGTTTTTGTCGGCACATAACAAATTTGTATTGGCTTTGATGAATTTTGTGTTGACTCACAATTATTTTCTTTTCAATGGTCGTTTCTACCACCTGCCTACCTATGCGAATTTGCTCCTGGGCTGGTGGGAGAACACCGTTGTTTTCTCCGAGGAACTAGAAGGTTACCATCAGTATGTGGCCCTTTGGGGTCGCTATATTGATGACATTATCATCATTTGGACCGGTTCTAAAGAGAATTTTGTTTCATTTGTTGATGAGTTAAATATCAATAATGTGGGTCTTAAGTTTACATTCGAAATTAATGCTGACCAAATTTGTTTCCTGGACCTTATGATGAGGAGGGGTCCTGGTGGTAATATAACCACATCAGCCTTTAGGAATCCCACTGCAGGTATCAGTTTATTGCGATGGGATAGGGCCCATCCATATCCACTTAGACGTGGTATTCCTATAGGACAATAAACCAGGATTAGGCGAAACTGTTCCACTCTCCAGACATATAAGGAAGAGGCAGATTCTTTAACAAGAAGATTTGTACAGAGGGGTTTTAAACCCAAAACCCGATTCTGAAAAGGGATCCCAAATAAAACCCCTTTGCCCACAATGGGAAATAAACTTTTACAAAAAAACCCGGGGAAAAGGAGAGCGATTGGTAGGATGAGGTTATAGGAATTTTGATGTGGGGGGCCCAGATGGGTTTAAAAGGGGTTTTTTAAAAAACTTTTATTGGCCAATTCTCACACAGGACCCAAAGGACATTTGCAAAAATAGTGGGCAAAGTATCCTAGCATCATTTAAAAAGGAGGGGGGGGGAATCTCGGGAAAGGTTTTGGTGATAGCCTTCATACCCTTTAAAAGCGGCCCTTTACATGGTTGGGATTTTTTCCGGGTAAAAGGAAATTTTAGATTTTGGTAATTGAAAAGCTTGCAGATAGGGGTAAATGTTCTAAAGGATTAAAACTGTTTCTAAAAAAGTGGGGAAAGATTTATTCATAAAGAACTTTTGCAAATTTTGCAAAACAAAGGGGGAATAAAATTTTTTCAATGACATGTCCTTCCCCCCCTTGATTTTATGTCGGAAAAACATCTAGAGAATTTAGGCGTAGGAATATTAGAACATGTAGGGGATATTAAAAAATGGGCTTTTATACACCCTATACCCACGCATTTTTTTGGGGCCCCATGGGCAAATTTTTACAATGTTATTTTTTTCGGTATTAGAATTTATTAAAACCAAAACCTTTTCCCCGGGGGAATTTTGAGGAAAAAAATCTTACAAGGGAAACTTTCTGGTTTTATAAAGTTGAAAAACCGTAAGCCCAAAGGGGCTTAATGAAAAAATTTATCATTTGCATCATTTAAATTTTAAACCCGGTTATGGATTTAATTTAATAATAAAAATCCTTTTTTTTTTTTTTTTTTTTTTCCCCCCCTTCCCCTTTTCTTTATATGGGTTTTTGTGAAAATTTGATTTATTGTTTCCTTGTTTTCCCATCTATATACTGTTTTTTTTAGGGCTTAAAATTGTCTCGTTATATTGGGGGCGCTGTGATTGTTTTACATATATTGTTTTTATTATTGTTTAAAGTCTTAACGAAGGTTTTCCCCTAATTTTGGGAAAATTTTTTCCCGGGTATTTTTAAATTTCCGGGGCGTTTGTTGTATTATAACGGGTGTATTTGAGGGGGTTTGAAAGTGTGGCTATTTTTTGTAAGGCCCCTGGGGAAGCCCCCGTGTATATTTTATGACGGAGCACTGATTTTTTGAAACATGCGCCCCAGGTCTTGACCCCCCCGGCTGGTTTCCCAAATTCCGGCTTTTAAGACGTAAGTACCTTTGTTCTGCGCCCGTGCCCGAGGTCCGACCCGCGTGATTTTTTGGGCCCAAAACTTCCCCGGGTTGCATGTTCCGCCGTGGTGTAGCCCCCGGGCGTCCGGAAGTGTGCTAAAAGCCCCATGCGTCTAACCCAAAACCTACGGGTATTTAAGGTGAGTAAACATGTCTGATCTTGTTTTCTGTCTTCAAAAGGGAAATCAATTTGGGTTTGGCCCCGCTCCGGGAAACCCCCGGGGCCTTTTGGGTTTATTCACCCATCTTTTGGGGAAAAAAGGTTTTTATTTTTTTTCCCCTTTGTGTTGGTTTTCCCTTATTTGGATTGGCCCTCTGTTTTCTTTTTGGGCTTAAAAGCCCCGGATGGGGAATTTTGGGAGTATTTAAAGGTGGCCAAAAAGTTTATTTTTAATCAAAAAGAGGTGGATGTTATTTGATTGTCTTTTTTAACCCTAAGTTTTTGATGGTTTTCCTTTTTCATATTACCCCTGCTTTTTTATTACTGTTTAGGTAATAGGTGGGGCCCTTATGTGGGAAAATTTTTTTATTCCCAGTGTTTGTGAGCCCTGAAGGGAATTCCCCTTTTTTGAATTGGGGGCTTTTGGGGTTTTGGCTTTAGGGGGACAATTTTTGTCCAAAGGTGTTTGTTGGGCAATTTGGTCCGGTTTTTTTTAAAAAATTTTTTCCCCAGCTTTTTTGTTTGTTTGGTTTTTTGTATAGCTATGTAGGGGTTGGAAACAGGGTGAGTAGTAGGAGGTTTCCGGGGTTTGGAGTCGTCCTTGTTGGGACGAGGGCTCGGGTTTTTTTTTTTTTTGGGGAAAAGGGCTTTATTAAAAATGGGGGGGGAAGGGGGGGTTTTTGTGGTTTTTTGAAAAATTTTATTTTTTTGTATGTTTTTCTTTTTTTGGTAATTTCGAATTTTTTTTGTTAAAAAACTCGGGATCGCTGACGAAATTATCTTTTGGACGACCCCAGTCCTTATCTTTTTTGGGGGAAAATTTTTTTCTTAACTAGGATGGTATCAATGAAAATAAATTCTTCCCCCCAAGAAAGAACCATTGCTTGCTCTATACAGAAAAAAAAAAAAAAGTTATGGCTCCAACTGCGATTAAAAAGAATTTTTTTTAAAACTTCCTTTGGTGGGCCATAAAAATTATAAAATTTTAATTGTAATTTTTGTAACCCCACATTGTAAGGGTTTATCAGTCATTTTTACTGCCAAAAGGGTGTTAAATAAAACCCCAAAAAAAAAGGTTGTAATTGCTGGTTTTTTTTTTTTTTCCATTTTCAGGGCCCCCCTGCTAAAAAAAATGTGACATCGGGGCCAAAAATGCCCAATACATCTAAATGAAATTTCCTGGGGGGGTCCCGTTTCAAAAATTTGGGGTCATTTCTGGAAGGTTTAACTGTTCTGCCATTTAAGGGCTTTAAAAAATGCGAATGGCCCACCCACCAAAATTGCTTTATGAAAGCCCAATTTGGGTCCTTCCGCTGTTACCTCCCCTTGCGCCCAAACACAGTTTACCCCAAAAATAAAGGGGGTTTAATTTGGTAAAATTGGAAAATTGGGCTTGATAATTTTTTGGGTGGGTGCTTTTTTCCTTTATTTTTTTTTTTTTCGCTTTAAAAAAAAAAATTTTAATTTTTATTTTCCCCTACCCCAAACAAAAATAGTTATGAAACCCTGTGGGGTCAAATTATACTCACTATCCCATATAATTCCTTAAGGGGTTATAGTTTAAAAAAAAATTAGCTTTTAAAGGGGGTTTTTAATTTTTGCACCTTTTTGGGTCCGCAATCTTGAGATGGTGCCTTAAAAATATACTAATAAAAAGAAAACTCCGAAATCCAGTAGGTGCGTTATTCTGAGGCCTGTTTTTTTAATCGTGGAGCCCATTTGGTTTTTTTAAAATCGGCAGAATTGGGGAAACCCAAATTATTTTTGTTTTCCCCTGTTTAAAGGGTATTTTCCCACACGGCTTAACTGCGGGGCGTACAATGCGAACCTGCATTTACACCGGGTGTTTGAGAGCTCGCGCCAATCAGCTCGTACTCCCACGGTGGGGTGGCGTCAGGCCGCCGGCCCATAAACTTTCATTACTTGCAGCGCATAAGCGCCATGAATAAATGATATGTCAATTTTTCCCTGTAACAATACGTTTGTATTTTAGAAGGGGAGACAGGCGTAATCCATAGTTCTAAAATTGGAACTTTGGTTCCGAATATTGGGGGCAACCGCCTCAATCCCGGGAAATGCGTAAAAATTTAAACCCTTGGGTTGCATAAAATTTTCATTTTAATTTCCGTGGGCCCGGGGAAAAAAAAATTAAATTGAAAATTTAAAAAAATTTGTTTATTTCCATTTTTTTAATTCCTTGAAAATTTAAGGGCGTTTAAAATGGAAAAACGCGGTTTTGGCCCGGGCCCCGGTTTTCCCCCATGGCCAAAACCAAACGTCCAAAATCCACCCCGCCTTTTAAATTAACATGGTTTTTAGGGAAACCGGTTTTTAAATTTTCACAGCCGCGGGTGCCCGGCCCCCGCGGCCTTGCCACCCGTGTTTAGAATTTCCCTTCTTTTTGACGGGGAAAAATCCTCTTGGGGGGCCCCCCGGGCCGCGCGGTGTTGCCGCGGTTGTCGCCGCAACGGCGTTCAAATGAGAGATCGTCGCTGCGTGTTTCAAAAGCGCCCCGTGGGGTTTCCTTTGCAAAAAAATTTGACATACCTTTCTTTTTCATGTAACGACGCTCGTTTTTCGTCATACCCAAAAGGGTGTTTTAAAGTCACTGCTAATTTTTAGATCCGCTTGGGGCCCCTGCTCTGTGGGTCCCCAAAAGAGGATCTAAAAAGCGCTTGTAACCGGGTGAAAACTCTGTGTAACCAACCCCCTAAGTTCTTAGTCTTAGCCCGTGTTTTAAAACCCCTTACTGACACAAGACATATGGGTACATCCTTGTGCTGGTAAGGTTCTATGTAGCGGGATAACTCAATAATCCCGCTACGTAGAAAAACGGGTTCAGCGCTAACTGCAGTGACACCCCCATAACAGGGGGGAACAGACGGTTCGAATTGCTGTTTAACACCTTAGATGCCACAGCATCTAAATAAATGAGATACTCCAATCAGCACTCTCATTTTTATTTGATTTTCACAAAAAAATATATACCGTAGTAGAGGTATACACTTAAGATACTGTCCATTGTTAGCAGTCTTACACATTATGATTGACGATGATGATACAAATATATATATCTAAGACATATATAAAAATAACAATAAAATGAGAGAAATAAAAGCGGTAACAGTAACTTTTTTACCTTCAAATGTCACTGTTTATACTTTCTCGCACATATTGTCGGTATATCATGAGAATCATATCAAAAATCAAATTAAAGCTGGCAAAGAAAAATTTAAAAAAAACTAGTAAAGAAACAAAGACAATACGATCCGTTTTTTTTTAAGAAAATTAGCGGCGCTTCCGGGTGCTTTATGGCTACTCCTACCTTGCTCTCACAAGCCATTGAATATTTCAGTCATCTTCCACCTGAGACGACCAAAAAGGGGCATTGTGCCTTCTTAACACCTAAGTAGTGCGAGGGCAGGACAATTTGATCACCTGGAGTCCCTGAGCAGTGAAAATGACTGCAACCGCAGACAGGGCCAGGCCTTGAACATAGGCCACAAAACCCCGCAGACCAGCGGCCCATTCTGCGGGTGATGGAAGCAGCGATATCACGGGCAGAGGACAATGTGGGCGAGATCCCCCCTGCCGCTACCCCCCGAGGAGCGGGCGAGGCGAAAATCTTACTGCAGAGACAAGCTGCGAAAACCGCAGATACAGAGTTTTTCCCCGACCCCAAACTTCCTAGGATCAAAGGGGTGGACGCAATTGCGATCTTGGGGCAGAGGTTTTTTTTTAGAGCGGTGGGGTGGGAGGCAGGATGCCAAGGGAGCAGAGGCAGTTCCCGAGACTAACCGAGCAGGGTAACTTTTTGGTATTGGAGGGTTGGGGTTAAAAAGCCCCAGACTGCGGGGCATTATACCTTTAATCCCATGGCCCCCAGCCTGCTAATCTCCTTAATCAGGCCTTAACAACCACCCGAGATCGCCCTCCACCCCCCTCCTGGGGACCATAAGTGGTAAGCCTTATTACATGGGACAGGCCACCCCCTCCGCTAGCTGAACTATCCCTCTAAACGCAATGCAAGTGCTCCCCTGGCTGCCACTGCCTAGACCAGGACACTGAGTATCTTACAGCCCTAACCATAGTATATCCCGGTCCCACAACAAGTGGACCTGAGGACTTAACCTGGTGCAGGGCCGTTTGAATTCTTTTGCTGCTCTGTGCAACAGTGGAGGTGATACGGTTGAGGGGTCACAGTGGAAAGTAGAGGAGAGAAACGACTACACAATTTATCCCTCACGTCCCCTGCTCACTGGCGAGGAACCAAGGCGCTGCATCTCTACCTTGCAGGCCTCCCCCAGTATATTGCCAGGGCTCTGCAGACTCCATCACCTGCTGGGAGTTTGCCATCACGTAGCGGGACTATGGCATTACGACTTTTTCCCTCTCCTGGGCATCTCACTGTCTAACTCAAAGAAACAAAACAGTGGTATTCTGCCCTACTATCTTTCAACCACTTACTTGATCCTCTTTTTCCCTAAACACCGCTACTGCCCGCTCGACATCCTGAACAGGGCTGTAAAAGTATGGACAAGTACATAAAGGCAAAAAAGTCCAAAAGACGTAACCACTCCACTGACATGAAACAAACCGCAGTCCTCTTGAACACATAGCCTATTTCTCAAAAATCTACTCAAAGTAAAAAAAAAAGGGACCCTACAGTGAGTTTAAATGAGGCACCCGGACCCCGCCCCAGCAGACGATTGGTGCGGCCTCCGGGCCCTCCTATTGCCAGTGCGACATACCCTCTGACCTGATTAGCAGCCGAGCTGTCACTCCTAGGCTCATCAGCCCGGCCTCTCCCTGGGTGTGTCAACTGACCAGATGGATTAACCCCTGCAGTGCTTTGCTGCTCCATGGCGGAAACGTGTGCCATGACAGTACTCCCCCTTTTAGGAGGGGCCACTGGACCCTTCTCTGGTTTGGGTTTGTCTGGGTGAGAGTCGTGGAATTCCCTGATCAGAGATTTGGCGTGGAGGAACCTGGCTGGAACCCACGACCAGTCTTTGCCTGAGAAAGGTTATCCCTTTCTGTCCTCTGATTCTGTACCGCATTACCTCCTGTGTTTTGACCCTTGGCTTGCTTCCCGTTATTCTCCTGGTTTCCGATTCATGGCTTTGACATACCTGTACCATTATCGACCCGGACTGTCTGACTCTGTGTTCCCCTGACAGCCCTGAACGTAGTAGCATAGGGTTTATCGTCCAGTTGGGATCTGCCATTTAGGGCAGCATGCCAAGTAGGCAGGGACAGTGGGCTTGGTGGCAGTCAGTGCCCACTGCACCTTCTCTGACGTGACAGAGTTTATGGATTTCTACGAATAATAATAATCTTTATTTATATAGCGCCAACATATTCCACAGCACTTTACAATTTAGAGGGTATATGTATAGACATTACAAATTAAAAAGTACTTACAGATGAGACACAAGGTGTGAGGGCCATGCTCGCGATAGCTTACAATCTGTTAGGGTGTATGGGTGAGACAAAGGGTAAGAGGTGCTAGTTTACAATGGTCCAGCCAAGTTTCATAAATATGAGGTGGTTTACATAACAATTGAGTAAACCTACCACCCTGACAGTACATCTATATACAGATAAGTGTCTGTGAGTGTCCTAGTGTAGGGAGTGACAGATGTGGGGGTTAGCAATGAGGGATTTTGGTAGACCAGACTGAGAAAATGTGTTCTCAAAGCACTGTTAAAACGATGAGGGTTGTGAGTGTGCCTGATCACCCGCAGAAGCATATTCCTGAGAACTTGTGCAGCACGTGTGAAATCTTGGAGACGGGCATGGGACGTTCGGATGATTGAGGAATGTAATCTGATATCAGCAGAAGAGCGGAGAGAACGGGTAGGATAGTAGACAGAGATGAGGGAGGAGATGTAGGGGGGTGTAGCACTGTGGGGAGCTTTATAATGCTGCTCCCTATGACACCCAGAGGACCTCCTCTTTTTTAGACTCCCTTAATATGCAGAGCATTACGGAGAAACAGCGGTTACATCTGGAGGCAGAAATCACGGAAGATGAGGTACCCTCAGTGATCACGATCGGTGATCATTTGTGTATGGCGAATTTCCAGGACCGGATGGGTTTTCGGTGGAATTCTATAAACTTCTAAATACAGAAGTGGTTACTCAACTCAAAAATGTACATAATGACATTTACCTACAATCCACTGTGGTAGACTCTTTTTATGACTCGGGAACCATTCTATTACTAAAACCACGGAAAGATCACATCATATTAGCATCTTACAGACCTATATCCCTGCTAAACCAGGATTACAAGAGCCTAGCAAAATTTCTGGCCACTAAACTGCAAACTTTCTTACCGCAAATAATATACCCCTCTCAAAATGGGTTTATAGCCAACAGGCATTTCACTAAGAATGTTAGAACAATAGTGGCAGCAATATCACAGGCCTGAACTGATACACACTCAATGTCCATGGTCCTAAGTTTAGACACCGAGAAGGCCTTGACAAAGTGTCCTGGCCATTTCTGTATGCCACCCTACTAAGGAGAGGCTTCGGAGACCTCTTCTTCAGCTTCATTAATCACCTACAATCCAACTCCACAACCTCATTACTCATCAACAATTGTAGTTCTCCAATTATAGATCTTTTTAGAGGTAACAAACAGGGTAGCCTATTATCGTCCCTGCTGTTCAACATATCCATCGATCCACTTCTTTATCATGTTTCCCAATCTCGTCTTTACCAAAGCATTTCCGTCTCTAATTGAGAGATAAAAGTCTCAGCATATGCTGATGACCTTCTTTTAATGGTGGCTAACCCAAGAAAGACACTAACCTCAAAACTCAAAGATATACAGGACAAGGGCTCCCTATCAGGGTACACGATAAATGTAGATAAAAGCAAATGCATGCTTTTAAAAGGGCCAGCGATACCTACCTGGTCCTCAGCCTATGTGATCTACTGGTGCATATCAGAGCTAAAACACCGAGGTGTGTGGTTAACTAAAATACCAACAAACCTCTCCATGACAAATATGTCTATCTATTCCGCGAAGCTTTCAAACACTATCAAAGGGTGGTCCAAGCGTCCGCTCTCATTTTCTGTGCAATGCAGCCTTATTAAACTGGTGGAGTTCCCCGGATTACTATGCCTTTTTCACATGCTCCCCATTTATTGAAGTTCATAAACGTGCAATATAGGCAGTTCATTTGGGATAATAAAAGTGCACGCATTTCTCTACTCCGACTGCAACAACATAGGCTTAATGGTGGCTTGGGATTCCCTAACGTGCATTTATAAAACTTGGCGGCCCTAGGCCGCTTCCTAGCTGACTAGGCACAATCCTCGGAAGTCTTCACAGACAGTTCTCATGATCAATGGGGTCTGACTGATATTTCCCTTATGAACTTTTTACACGACGTGATACCTCAACCAGCGAAAAATAATCCTATATTAATGCAGATTTGGCGAACGTGGAGGAAAATAAGACAATTAAAACACTTTAAACCTGACTATTCCCCGCACCTATCTCTACAGAACCCTGGCTTTCAAGAGGGCAAGCCACATAGAGTGTTTAGTGTATGGCACACATTAGGTTTACAACAAGTGAAACACTTCACACACTCTGACACAAGGAAACCATACTTAATTTCTGAGCTCCAACAGGTTTTTCCATTGATCCCAATTCCTTTCTTTAACCACCTACGGACAGTCAGCAATGTGACTAAGGTGATACTACATATAAAACCAGAAGAATGGGATACGGTCTTTGCATCCTTTTAAACTCCCACACGAGGCACTCACATCTGTCTACCATCTATCAATATCTTTTGGAAAATATATTTTGGACAATACTGATTATGAACGCTAAGAACTCAACCTGGCAAGGTTTCAGAGGCGGGACACAACCCTTATGCTCCCCATAATCTTAGCAGCATTAGAGGATGCCTACAAATACCTGCCATCGGCCAGATATCTGGAGATGTTTTTAAAGGTGGCATGCAAAGCCTACCGGACACCTATTAGGGGGCATCACATGAGGAAGTGGGCTACTGACCCCTGCTTCAAGTGCAGAGTTCCGGCAGCCAACCTTTACCACTGCCTATGGAAATGCCCAGTAATAGGAATTTACTGGGACCATATAGTAAACTACAATAAGAATGTCTTGGTTCCCTCCTTCACGCCATGCGCTTCATGGGCGCTGTTCGGTTTCATTGACTGAGAGGAACAGGAGATCACCATACGAGAGGTACGTATGCTGCACGTTGTGGCGGCAGCTGCAAGACAATCCTACAGGTCTGGCTGCGTCCCAGGGGCCTGACATTTAATCTGTTACGTGATAAACTCAGCTTTTTAATGCATATGGACTGGGTGGAATCCACCTTACACAAAGAAGCTAGGGTAAAAAACTTCTTTGCTCCATGGGGCAAATATATGGACACATTGTCCTCGGAAATTAAAGGCAGATTAAAATCCTGCTTTGAAACAACCTCATGGTACATGGGACAACAGATGTTGGGCGGTGAGCCGGTTACTCTGTAAGTCAGGGGAGGACGCCCAATTGGATAGTTGTAATCACTCACAAACTCACTATTTTGGAAGGGATAGAACTCAAGATGGATAGGACTTTTTCTGTGTCACCAGGAGGGGGCGATATCTTTCTTCCGCTCTGTATACTTTGTACGGTAGGAGGTGGGGAGACTGACCATTGGGGATTAAACTGTAGATCAAAGAAGGGGGAATACACAACAGTTGTGAGAGTATTTACATTCAGTTAAGTTGTGATACAGTGCTATCATATGGACACACAATGAATATGTTTGTTAAGGATAGTCTCCGCAAGGGTCATATAGTTGCTCGTTCTTACTGGTGGCCATCCATGCTCCGTGATATCACCGCCGACGTATCCGCCTGTGAGACATGTGTTTGAACTAAGTTCCCTCGTGTTCGTCTTATGGGTGAACTTCGTTCTTTACCCATTCCTCAAAGACCCTGGTCACATTTGTCCATGAACTTTATTACAGATTTACACCTCGCTGAATGAAAGACTGTAATCTGGGTAATTGTTTACTGTTTCAGTAAGAAGTGTCATTTTGTGCCCCTGTCTCAGCTTCTAAGCTCTAAAATTTTGTCACAACTCTTTATTGATCATGTAGTTCTTCTTCACGGGATTACTGAAAATATTGTTTCTGACAGGGAAGTATAGTTGGTAGCTAAGTTTTGGAGAGCTTTTTGTACGAAACTCAGAACTCAGTTATCATTTTCCTCAGCTTGTCACCCTGAGTCTAACAGTCAGACTGAATGGTTCAATCAGACTCTTGAACAGTACCTTAGGTGTTATTGTGCTGATAATCAGTCATACTGGATTACTTACCTTTCTTTGGCAGAGTTCGCCCTCAATAACCGTCATCATGCGTCCATCAATACCAAAAATCAGAGACTTAATGCTCCCTCCCATAAGTTGGTTTCCAAATATATTGGTCCCTACTCCATTCTACAGGTTATCAATCCAGTCACTTTTCGTCTTCGTCTCCTGCCGACTTTCCGGATCCATAATGTCTTCCACAAATCGCTGCTAAACTAGTAGATACCTCCTCGGTTGTAAAGGCCGGGATAGTGGATCCACTGGACCACCGCAAGCGGTGGTAACGGCCACGCCAGGGAGCGGGGTCTAAGTAGGTCCCGGATTTCACTAGAGCCCGCCGCAAGGCAGGATGGGCTTGCTGCGGCGGGAGTCCTACCAGGTCGCTACCCCTGACGCGACTTGCTTGCAGTGGTGGCCGAGGTGCAACGAGGTACCAAATCGGAATACAAGAACCGTAGTCGTGTACAGGCAGACAGGTCAGGGCAGGCAGCGAAAGTTCGTAGTCGAGAAACGTAGCCAGTAGTCGGCAAAACAGTAAGGCAAGAACGCACTTAAGAGTCTTTCTCTATGGCTCGAGGCAACACAGATCCAGCAGGGAAGTGACTTGGAGCGTGCCAATATATAGGGTCAGCGCCCGACAATTATCCAATTACCGGCGCGCTGGTCCTTTAAATTTACAAGAGCAAGCATGCCCTAGGGAGCGGGCACGCGTGTCCCGGCAGGCAGAGGAAGACGGCAGGACAGGAGCGCGGTCGGGTAAGTTAGTGCTCGTACCGCAAGTGCACCCGCAGTACGACCCACAGCCAGCAGCGCAACCCGTCCCAGGTAGAGACCCAGAAGAGAGGAAACGGGTGCGCCAGCGGGCCGGACCGCGGGGCCACCCGTGACAGTACTCCCACCCTTAGGCCTCCCCTTCTTAGGCCGCAGAAACCTGCGGACAAGATCGTGGTTTTGAATATTAGCCTCCGGCTCCTAGGACCTTTCTACAGGCCCGAAGCCCTTCCAGTCGACAAGGAAGGACCGCTTCCCTTGATAGTCTTCATGCCCAAGATGTCTTTTACTTCAAAAATATCTGCGGACTCTGCTGCCGGGGAAGGCAAGACATTCTTCTAAGAAAACCGGTTCAAGACCAGAGGTTTTAGAAGGAAGACATGGAATGCGTTTGAAATCCAGAGCGATGGGGGTAAGCAAAGCTTGTAAGTCACTGGGTTAAGTTGCCGAAGAACTTTGAAAGGACCCAGGAACCGAGGACTTAACTTATAGCTGGGAATCTTCAGACGCACATATTTGGACGATAACCACACCTTGTCCCCTGGGAAGATGTTGGGGAGGTCTCCTCCTCTTGTCTGCCTGAGTCTTCATACCAGAAGAAGTCCGGAGTAAGGAAGGTCGAGTCTTTTGCCAAATGGCCTTGATATCCCGCACTTGGTTATCTACCGCCGGAACTTCGGAAGTCACAGGCAGGGTAAGGGTGAGAGGCGCAGGTGGCGGCCATAAACCACAAAAAAATGGAAAACCACCGATGATTGTAGGAGAACTCGGCCCAGACACAAAATGACGCAAGTATTCCCCCACAAGCTGGTGTACTCTCTCCAGTTGCTCGTTGGACTGAGGATGATAGGCTGAAGAGAAATCCAGTTTGACTTGCAAGCAAAAACACAGGGTGCACCAGAATCTGGAAACAAATTGAACTCCCCTATCGGAGACGATGTGCGAGGGTAAACCATGCAGACGGAAAATGTGCCGGAAGAAATGGCCTGCCAGTTGAGGAGCAGATGGAAGACCGGGAAGAGGCACGAAGTGGGAAATCTTTGAGAACCAGTCCGTGACCACCCAGATGACAGAATTTCCCGAGGAAGGAGGGAGATCTGTGATGAAGTCCATGGCTATATGCGTCCATGGGGACTCTGGAACGGGCTGTAAGAGACCCGGAAGCCTATGGCGTGGAACCTTGTCCCGAGCACACGTGGCACAGGAAAGTATGAAATCCTTGACATCCCGAGCCAGGGTTGGCCACCAGTAGTGTCGAGAGATCAGAGAGTAGGACTTCCGTATCCCGGGGTGACCGGCCAGAAAGGAACTATGACCCCACTCCAGAATTCTTCTCCTGAGTGCTGGACATACGTAAGTCTTGCATGGGGGAACACCTTGGAGGTCAACAGGGGCCGCGTGGACCAACCATTCCAGGGAAATAATGTGCTGAGGAACTGTTTTTTCTCCGACAACATCTGAGCCACGAGAGAGGGCATCAGCCTTGACATTCTTCTCAGCAGGTCGGAAGTTGATCCGGAAGTCAAAACGAGAGAAAAAGAGAGACCACCTGGCTTGGCGAGGATTAAGACGTTGGTCCGTCTGGAGATACTGGAGATTCTTGTGATCAGTAAAATCCTCAGATGGGTGACGAGCCCCCTACAGAAGATGACGCCATGGCCAACAACTCCCGATCACCGATGGCATAATTCCTCTGCCTGCAAGAGAGTCTTGGAGAAAAATCTGCACGTGAGTGTCTTGCCCTTGGGTTCCTTTTGAGTGAGGAGCGTTCCTGCCCCTATGGAAGAGGCATCCACCTCCAAGGAGAAAGGCTTCTCAGGATCTGGACGGGACAAGATAGGCGCCGAGGAAAAGGCCGTCTTTAATTTGGAGAACGCCCTTTCGGCAGCCGGAAGCCAACATTTAGGATTCGCGTTCTTCCTATTGAGGGCCACAATGGAAGCCACCAGCGTAGAGAAATGGGTATAAATTGCTGGTAGTAATTGGCGAATCCCAGGAAGTTTTGGATTGCCCATAGGCCGACTGGTCGTGGCCATTGCAAGACAGACGACAATTTAGCGGGATCCATCTGCAGACCCCTATCCGAGACTATATACCCGAGGAAAGGCAGGCTGACCCACTGGAGCAAGCATTTCTCCAGCTTGGCATATAGACGGTTTTTGCGCAGACGTCACAAAACCTGGCGCACCTGTACCCAATGGGTCTGAAGATCCGGCGAAAAAATCTGGATATCGTCCAGATACACAATGACGCAGGTGTATAGAAGGTCCCTGAAGATGTCATTGACGAATTCCTGGAAGACTGCTGGAGCGTTGCATAGACTGAAGGGCATCACAAGATATTCAAAGTGCCCATCTCGGGTATTAAAAGCCGTCTTCCATTCGTACCCCTCACAAATCCTGATGAGATTGTAGGCCCCCCACAAGTCCAATTTGGAAAACACCTTGGCTCTCCGGAGTTGGTCAAAGACCTCAGAGATCAACGGAAGGGGTAGCGATTCTTCACAGTGATCTTGTTCAGACCTCTGTAGTCGATGCACGGACGAAGCGAGCCATCCTTGTTCTTCACAAAAAAAAAACCGGCTCTGGCAGGAGAGGATGGCTTGTGGATAAAGCCCTTCTGCAGATTCTCCTGTATGTAAGCCGACATGGCTTGAGTCTCGGGCACGGATAGGGGATAGACCCTCCCCCCGAGGAGGACTGGTACTGGGGAGGAGATCTATCGGGTAGTCATAGGGCCGATGGGGCGGTAGCATCTCAGCCTGCTTCTCCGAAAACACATCCACAAAGTCCTGGTACTCCGCTGGCAGAGGCTTGGGAGGCGACACTGGAGAAGTGGTGCGCACCGGGTGAGGTGTTACCAGACAGAGGTCCTGACATTCCGGTCCCCAACGCAAGATCTCACCTGTCTTCCAGTCAAGCGTAGGGGCATAACGTTGCAGCCATGGAAGCCCCAAAAGGATCGCTGAGGAAGATCGAGGCAGTACGTGGAATGTGATCTTCTCCTTGTGCAGGGCCCCCACGTGGAGAGACACAGGCCTGGTTATGTACTGAATGGGGTCACTCAGGAGCTCCCCACTAACCGATGAAATCACCAGAGGCTTTTCCAGCCGAACCACCGGCAAACTATATCAGGATACCAGGGAGGCATGGATGAAGTTCCTGGCTGAGTCCAGAAAGGCAGGAACCTGGAATGAAAAACCAGAGTCCGTCATGACATCTACCGGCATCGTCAAGCGTGGAGAGGAAGAATTAGCATCTAGGGTCGCCTCTCCTACGTGACCTAGGTACAAGCGTTTCCCAGATGCTGGGGACACTGTGGACAGACTCTGCGGAAATGTTCCAGGCTGGCATAGTAGAGGCATAGGTTCTCCGCCCAATGGCGGGACCGCTCTTGCTCCGGTGAGTGGGCCCGGTCCACCTGCATGGGTTTCTCAATGGAGGGCTGTGGAAGTGGCAGCGGGGACCTCTGGAATACGGGAGCCAGTCGAGGCAAACGGCAGGATGTACAGCGTCTCACTCTTGGCGGAGCTCCTCCTATCTCTCGGCGAAACGTACATCACTGCAGGTGGCCAGGTGGATTAGTTCGCTCAGAGAAGACGGAAGGTCCCCTATCTGCCAGTGCATTTTTCACTCTGCTGGACAGACCCTTCTTGAATGTGGCGCAAAGAGCGGTGACATTCCAGGATAGTTACGAAGCCAGCATATGGAATTGAACCGCAAAGTCTCCCATGGAGGAATCGTCCTGGCAAAGGCTTAGGAGCGCTATCTCAGAAGATGACGCACGCGCCGGTTCCTCGAAGACACTGCGGAATTCTTTGAGGAAGGCCTGTAGGTCCACTGTCATGGGGTCGATCCTATCACAGAGAGGTGTTGCCCAGCCAGGGCCTTCCCGGATAGCAGGCTAACCACGAACGCCACTTTCGATCTTTCCATTGGGAATTGATCGGCCATCAGCTCCACGAGCACTGGGTAATGAAACCCCTGTAGAGCTTCAGGTCCCCATCAAACTTAGATGGTAGTGGTAGTCGAAGCTTGGGACCCACGGTTGCCGACTGGTCAGCAGGTGTAGGAGGAACCATGGGCGGGAGTGGCACCTGCTGCTGAGACCTGAGGAGTTGCCGCATCATGTCGGTCAGCTGATCCAATTGTTGTGCCTGTTGCGTGATCTGCTGTGACTGCTGGGCAACAATGGACGTGAGATCCGCAATATTTGGCAAGGGCACCTTGGCGGGATCCATGGCTGGATCCAACAGTAACGGCCGGGATAGTGGATCCGCTGGACCACCGCACGCTAGGGAGCGGGGTCTAAGTAGGTCCCGGTTTTCACCAGAGCCTGCCGCAAGGATGGGCTTTCTGCAGCGGGAGTCCTACCAGGTCGCTACCCCTGACACGACTTGCTTGTGGTGACGGCCGAGGTGCAGCGAGGTACAGAATCGGAATACATGAACCATAGTCGTGGACAGGCAGACAGATCAGGGCAGGCAGTGAAGGTTTGCACTTCAGAGACGCTTTCTCTAAGGCTCGAGGCAACATAGATCCAGCAGGGAAGTGATGTGGAGCGTGCCAATATATAGGGTCAGCGCCTGGCAATTATCCAATTACCGGCGTGCTGGCCCTTTAAATTTACAAGAGCGCGTGCACTATGGGAGCGGGCACGCGCGCCCCAGCTGACAGAGGAAGACGGCAGGACAGGAGCGCAATCGGGTAAGTTAGTGCTCGTAGCGCGAGTGCGCCCGCAGCCCGACCCGCGGCCAGCGGTGCGACCCGTCCCAGGCAGAGACCCAGAAGAGGGGACACACGTGCGCCCGCGGCCAGCGGGCCGGACCGCGGAGCCACCCGTGACATCAGTACTCGTAAGGAAGCACCCCCTATCCAGGTAAAGGGGGATCTAGGGTTCGAAATTGAGCATATAGTGGATTCTTGAAGTGAAATGCTCTTCATTATCTGGTACATTTATTATCAGTGCATAATCCAAGATCATCATTTCCCCAATATTAATCTGCTCTACTCGAAGGGAGGAGAATCTGCAGTATCAACACATAATCTATCCGAGACTATGTGGATAGGAGAAGTGAATGAACTTCCTGCCTTCTAGATTTAAGATCTTCCAAGGATCAACCAGGCCCACAATTTTTACGAAGTGAGACAGAAATTTTTCTCTGTGAGTAGTAGGTCTAATGGAAATTTGGTCTCTTCTGATAAGACAGAGTTTAATTCACCTCCAACTAGTTTATACAGAGAATGATCTTGTATGAGCGATTCCAATAACTGGAAAAAATCTGCTCCACGGGTGTTTGGGCCATATACCCCATAAAATGAAAGTTCTTTGAAGTTGTACTTGGGTCAAATGCCCCTCTCCCATCTATTTTGTGACTACGGATCTGTCCTGATAATTGTTTATGCAGGAGAATCAGAACCCCTGCTTTTCCCTGATTAGCTGGAGAGCCTGTTATCTTCCCCAACCATTAAGATTTATTTATACCCAGGACTGTATCTAGAACAAGAGGGCATCCTCTATGTCTTGAGGAACGAAAGTTTCTACATAAACATAGAAAGGGATTCTTTACTGTTAGAGCAGTGAGACTGGAATTCTCTGCCAGAGGAACTTGTCATGGTGAATTCAATAACATAGTTCAAAAAGGGTTTGGATGCATTTCTGGAGCGTAATAATATAACAAGTTATAGTGTCTAGGATTCTGGAGAGGGGTCATTGATCCAGGGATTTTTCCAATTGCCAGATTGGAGTCGGGAATGGATTTTTCCCTAAAATGAGGACAATTGGCTTCTACCTCATTGGGTTTTTTTGCCTTCCTCTGGATCAACACCTTAGCACAACAGGCTGAACTGGATGGACATCTTGTCTTTTTTCGGCCTTACAAACTATGAAACTATAATTATTCCAGTCTGTGGAAGTCTTCCTCACCCAATTGTGTCTCCTGGAGCAGCGCCACGTCAGCTTTAAATCTCTGGTGCATTTACCATGTCTCCTAACATTCTGACCTGGAAGAGGATTGCTCACTTTCAGATAGAAAATAGTGTAAATAGACTTCACTTTTTCCAACATAATGTGAGAATTTTAAAATTTTAATAACATAACCTACCAGATCACCGCCACCCACCTTCATCTTAAATGAAATAGTCTACTGCTATTAAGTAGAACCTTTTGTACCACTTTTCAGACATGTTACATCTTATCTCATATCCCACCCAAAATATAACATTTAACATCAAAATCTCAACATTGCATCTGAGGTGTCAAGGATATATGATAATAATACACAAAAATATCATCTATAGTCATAATATATTCAATTACTTCTCCCCAATTACTATGTAACCAGACTTATCTGATTCTTTTCCAAAAACTGGTCAGTAAGAGAGCAAGAAAGCCACCAAATCAAGTCCTATTTCTTGTCATGATGCTTAGGTCTCACTCCCTAAGGAAATCCGTTATCCTCCTCCATATTTTTCATCTCTCTATACAGTGGTGTAGACAAAGAATTGTGATCTTTCATGCTTGTTGTGAAGAAGCTGACAAACTTTTAGATTTCTTTTTTTTTCCAAAATATTTTTTATTAACATTTCCAAGGGAAATTTTTTTACAAACATTTACAACCGGGGAGAAAGGGGAAAGGTAGAGGTATAAGGGGACTGGGGTGTTGGAGGAGGGAGGGGAGGATGGGGTAGGCATATCAAAAAGTTTAATGAAATGTAGCAGCGGTAAGCTGCGAGAATACACAATGTCAGAACATATCGTCCATTTAAATTGAACAAAAAGATAAGTAAGAACCGCATTGTTTTCAATGATTAAAATAACTAAGCAACAGCTGTTCACTGGTTTGTCAACAGTTTTCCAGCTTGAATGCAAACTGCAATGGTATTTTCTATTGCTCTGTTCAACGATGATGCCTGGTAGGCAGAGAAGAAGAGAAAAAAAAATGGGGGAGGAGGGACAAAGGGGGAGGCTATTGCCATGGACACGCAGAGAGCACACCACTCTGCCGATTGAGAAACACCACCAACAGGAAATCTTATGCTAGGATTCGTATTTTGTTGTTATGTTAACTTCTAAATTGGCCTCCAATCGACTGTTCCAGGAACCATGTCATTGTGCTAAAACATGATCTAATACAGTTTCTTACCCGTTCTGGAAGTAAATCTATTATGGGTTGCCAGGTGAGGAAGATTTACCCTTGTCTCTTTTTGGAAGGGATGATTCCACCCAATCCATCCGTAAAAAGGAAGGTTAACTTTTCTAAAAAAAGGCGTAGAGAAGGGAGATCAGGACCTATCCACGTTTGTAATATGGTTTTCCGTGCTGCCGCAGAGATACAGAAGATTAGTCGCTTGGTATATACTGGGATTTGTAGGTTTGAGTCCTGCAACGCACCAAAAATATCCCAGCCAGGAGTTTACATTGGGTGTGGGATACGAGAAACTGGTGTATACGTTTCCAGAACACCTGGCTCCCTGAGCACGCCCAGAAGCAATGGTATAGGTTAGCCGTGCCCTCCCCACACCTAGAACATGTGGGCGATGAGCAGTCCTCCATTAGGTAGTTACGACTAGGGGAGACGTTTCCTCTATGTAAAATTTTCAAAGCCATCTCCCAATAGGAGACGCTGGGGATATACTTGAAAGCTTTTGATGTTACTGCAAGCATATCTCCCACCTCCAAGTGTGGGAGGTTCTCCCTCCACCGAGCCAGTCCGTGTGCTCTGTCTTCATATTTGAGCAGGGGACGAAAATATGAATAAAAACTCGAAATTCTGCCTCGCGTTCTTGGCGTATCTGTTAATCTAGCTAGTAAAATGTCCCCCAAATCTTGTTCTTTTAGCTGTCTGCCTATCCCAGATGAATAATTTTGAATTTGCATGTAATGAAAAAGATGGGGAGCCACAAAACTATATTTGAGGCACACTTGGTTAAATCTTAATGGTCATCTGTGTTGGGGGTCCAGCACATCTCCTATTGTCCGGAGGCCCCCATGACGCCACCGCCTAAAGATAGGGTGCAGTTGCCCACAAAACGAAGCCCCAACGAAACTTCTCCAGATAAGGAGCATTTTTTCCGAGCTAACCGCCACGCCCTCCAATGTGTCATGAATAGAGGATTGGCCCTAATCTCAGGGGGGAGGTCCGAGACTGGGAGGTGCAATAGGGCTGGCAGCAAAAAGCCCAAACATAGATCTGTCTTGAGGCCCATCGATGCAAAACTATGCATTCCCACAAACCGGTCCTGTTTAATGCAGAGATTGGTCGCTAAATTGTATATCCTGATGTCTGGGAAGTTGATTCCCTCCCGTTGTTTTGTTTGTTGTAAAATATTTAATGGAATTCTAGAACGTTTCCCTTGCCAGATAAAGGTTTTAAATAGTTTATTTTCATAGCGGGGCCTGGGGAAAAAAGGGAGGGTTTGGAACAAGAATAGTAATTTAGGAAATATCACTAATTTTATCAGGTTAGCTCTGCCTACAAAGGATAAGGTGAATCCTGTCCATGTATGTAGGTTATTGTTTAGGTGCTGCATAAATCAATTTTACTCCCAAATAAGTTAAAGAACGGGATTGCCACCGCATTGGGAGACTGCGTGCCCATGTCGGTTTGTGTGGGCCTGTTAGCAACAATGCCTCTGATTTGTCGAAATTTACTCTGAAGCCCGATAACACTCCTTTTGATTCAATTTCAGCTAGTAGGTTTGGTAAACTAGACTGGGGTCAGGAAATAAAAATTAGTAAGTCATCGGCGAAAGCTGAGACTCTTATGTCTTTCCTCCCTATCTCAATACCCCAGAAGTCATCCCAGGAATGGAGGTGGTGCAGAAAGGGATCCAAGGCAGGGTCAAAGAGTAGCGGTGAAAGGGGGCATACCTGCCTTGCACCCCTTCACAGTGGAATTGGGGAGGAGTTTATGCCATTTATTGTTAGGAATGTTGTGGCGTGGGATTGCACATTTTGCAGGAAGGCCAGGAAGGTATCGCCAAAGTTTCTATATCTGAGGGACGTGTTGAGGAACCTCCAGGAGAACGAATCAAAGGCCTTTTTGGCATCTAAACTAAGTAGCATAGTGGTTGGGTGTTTATTCAAAATTGCCGCCACTGCTTCTTCTATGGCTGTGTGTATGCCTTTTGTCAAATGGCGACCCCTAACGAATACCAGTTGTGATGGAATTAATAAAGTATGTAAGAAGCTTTGGAGCCGGGTTGCGAGAATGGTCGTCATAATTTTGTAGTCTATAGGATCCGACCTCCTCTGGGTTTCTACCCGGTTTTGGTAAGACTATCGTTCGCGCCTCCTGGAAGCCCTCAACCATTATGTTTTCCCTATAGATTGTATTAAAGAGGGTCGTTAGTGTTTGGACAATCTCTGTCTTCAATAGCTTGAAATATTCTATGGAGAACCCGTCGGGGCCCGGGGACTTAGTACCCTTCAAGGAGTTGAAGGCATTTGTGATCTCTAGGGGTGTTATGGTGCCGTCAGGATTTCCCTTTGCTCTGCTGATAGTTTGAGGGGGATTCTGGTGAAGGCATCCAGAATCCCTCTGCTATTTGTTATTATCTGGCCTGTAATGGGTTTGCGGACTTTTAGGATACATTTTTTAGATTCATGTGGTTTGGTCAACCGGGCCAACAATTTGCCCAATCATCCTTCCCACCTAAAGAAGTGATTTTTTCTAATTTCCGTTTGCCACTTAGCTTAGGCCAGTGTGTGTGTAACGGACTTGGTAGTGGATCCGCTAAACCACCGCAAGCGATGGTATAAGCCACGCCAGGGAGCGGAATCTAAGTAGGTCCCGGTTTTCACCAGAGCCCGCCGCAAAGCGGGATGGACTTGCTGCGGCGGGAGTCTACCAGGTCGCTACCCCTGACGTGACTTGCTTGCGGTGGCAGCCAAGGGTGAGCGTGGTACAGAATCGTGAGGCGTAGACGTAGTCGGGGACAGGCGGCAAGGTCAGGGCAGGCGGCAAAGGTTCGGAGTCGGTAAATGTAGGCAGAGGGTCATGTTGTAGATAGAACCACAAAAGGGCTCTACTTTCCAGCAGGGGACCAAATCAGTGTATTAGCACGTGCCAGAGAGAAATCACAGTCTGACACTTTCTCAGACAAAGAGTTTCTGCTGCTTTATTACAAAGAGTCAAGGTTTTTAACAGATCGGGGGTGTACACATTCCTTAAAGGAGTTGTCTCATTAATAGCTTTCAGCCTCTGTCTGTGAATGGGAGTTGAATTGAGGGGTGTGCTAGCTTGTCTGCCTCTTCTCCTCCCTCTCCCCCCCTCCCCTCAGCACACAGGCAGCAGGGGGATTGCTGCCAGTTAACCCTGTGTGTGCCTGCCTAGAGAGTTCTATGATTGCTAATAGCAGAGGGGATGCAAGTGTTCCTATACCCTCTGCTTAGCTTACATATCTCCACATCTCCAGCAACAACAAACAAACCCTCTCAGAACAGAGGCAGGGAAGCTGCAAAGTGTTACTCAGGATGTGTCCCTAGTACAGCACAGCATGAACTGTTCACAATCTGTATAGTATTATTATAGTTACAGCTCCACAGACATCATGATTATAGTAACAAACAGGGTCACTGCTGTCACATCTATTGATCAGCCTAATCTCTGCTCAATCTGTGTAGAGAGCAGGAGGAAGCAGGCACACACAGGGTTAATCCAGGCAGCATGGACACAGATGCCAGAGTCCTCCCTCCCCCCTCCCTCTACTACAGAAGCATTCTGTGCTGGAGGGGCTCTCTGCTCCGACCTGTCTTCAAAGGTGATGAGTCATTCAGACCTGACAGCCAGTAAGATAAGGATCAACAGGTCGGCTGCTATAGAAATTTGAGAAGGTGATGCACTCCTATGAACAGGGCTAGCTCAAAATCAGTAGGACATTTGTAATGAACATATATTGCAAAGCTGCTTGTTTTTTAAAGATCTTTTAATTAAAACCCAATCATTGTAGCGAGACAACCCCTTTAAGCAACATAAACCCTCTTGATTGGCTCTTCTTATCTACATTTTAAATGATCCTCCTTTCTCTTTGTTAGAGAGAAGAAAAACATCTAAGATAAGCAGCCATCTTGGCATATCTAGGTGTGTCTGAACACAGATGCCATCTTGTGAGTGTAATAGACATTATACATAATACATTCTATAACAGTTATCCTTTACAAGCAGATTATATATGCAGCCATTTGTTAACACATTAAAGAGTGTATGGTTATACAGGCAGCTTTTACGTGCATTATATATAAAGACATATGAGGTATTATACTGATTAATACATTAAAATAGAGACACAAAGGATCACACATCTATAACCTTTGTTCCCATCCACAACAGTCAGAATACACGACAAGACAGTAAACACTTAGGAACGCTTTCTCTAGGGCACGAGGCAACAAAGATCCAGCAGGGAAGTGACGTGGATCCCAAAACTATATAGGGTCAGTGCCCGGCAATGAACCAATTACTGGCGCACTGTCCCTTTAAATTTACAAGAATGGGCGCGCACGCGCATTCTGGCCGACAGGGGAAGAGAGAGACACAGGAGCGAGGTCAGGTGAGTGGATGGGACAGGTGTGAGCACGGCCAGCAGCACGGTCCGTGGCGCCACCTGTCCCCGCCGGGCGCCCGCAGGGAGGAACACAGGTAGGCCCACGGTCCTTGGACCGGGACGCGGCACGACCCGTTACAGTGTGTGCATCCAATAGCCTTTTGGCTTCAAGAAACTTGCGTTTCTGCTCCTCACCAGGAAAATTAAAAAATTCGTTGTGCGCTGTCAGCAGGTCAGCATGAAGCGTGTTGCAGATCTGCTTCTGCTTTTTGTGTCTCAGCGCTACATATGCCAAAACATGGCCTCGCATGACCGCCTTTGAGGCACGCCATAAGAGATAAATATCTATCTGGGATTCTAAGTGATCGTCCAGGTAGTTATTCCAGGCCACTGCTTAATATGAGCGGAAGTCGTCTGATTGAGCCAGATATGACGGGAATCTTCAATTTTTGCTCACCCCTTCTGGGCAATCCAGACTAAATTCCAGTCTAATGGGTGCATGGTCTGATATTACAATTTCCTCTATCTGTGAGGACTCGATATGGTGAAATAGGGAGTCAGAGCTAAGGAAGAAATCTACGTGGGAGGTAGTTTCATGGATCGGGGAGAGATATGTAAAGTCTTTTTCTGAGGTGTGCTGAATTCGCCATGGATCACAGAGGCTGAATTGTATCATTAGTTGTATTACATTTTGCGTGGCTCGATGGTCGTGGATAGAGGAGGACGATCTGTCTAGGTCCGGGGAGAGTATGGCAATTAAATTCCCACCCATCACCAAATTGGTAATTTCTTTTTCTGTCAGGAATTGGAGAAGTTTTGAGAAAAAGACAGCGTTGGGGGAATTTGCTGCATAGAGGTTCAGAAGGTTATACCTTACATCAGGGGTGTCAAACTGCGGCCCTCCAGCTGTTGGGAAACTACAATTCCCATCATGCGTTTGTATAATCTATAACAGTGGGCATGATGGGAGTTGTAGTTTCCCAACAGCTGGAGGGCCGCAGTTTGACACCCCTGCCTTACATTATCAATCAAGATGGACATATATAGGTATCATCCCTCTGAGTCAGCGTGTTCCTCGAGGATTTGATACCTCAAGAAAGTGCTGAGGAGGATGGCCACCCCCCGTGTTTTTGTTGAATAATTTGCGTAGGAGCAATGGGCTATCCACGATGCCCTAAGGGTGTTGTCGTCTCCTTCCCGCCAATGTGTTTCCTGGAGGAAGACTATATGCGGTTGGAAGTGTTTAAGGTGAGAGATGACCCTTCTTCGTTTCACTGGGTCATTAAAGGGGTTGTCTCACTACAAGGATTGCTTTTTATTAGTGTTGAGCGATTTTTATCGACAAAGTTGAAATCGGCAAGGTTTTTATGGTGATCGAAATTTCCAGATCATGAGATAATTAAGGTTTAAAATCTGAGCATCATCTATTAAGATCGCGCCTTTTTCGGCGCTTCCTGTAATTTTGGCGGCCAGCAAATCAGATTACAGAATAGAGCAGGGTGAGATGTGTGTGCGACGTCATGACTGGGATGTGTATGGTTGCGATTGGCTGGAAAAATCACATGACCTCGTTTTACATAGAACAGCGTTTCCTGTTTCAGCCTCAGTGTCTCTCAGCGTCTCACAGGGATAGGACCTGCGCTCTGCCTGTGGCCAAACAGCTCAGCGAAATTAGTCTATTTCTGCACAGAGAAACCTCTACTATTAGCTGTGATCCTTCCAATTTAGTTATATTAGAGATTTGAAGATTTTATGTAGTTAGCTAGAGAATTTTAAAGCCTCATCTACCGCTGTAAATTCACGGCGGGGGGAGCAGATGGGGGGCCCGCGGGCGAACACAGACAAGCTCTATCTATAAAGAACACTGGATAAAGTTCACCAAGACTTAGTGTAGACATTGTAGTGGAATATCTTTATTATTAACAGTTTGCTATTGAAATATTTCCTGGATATTGGGCAGCCTGAAATTATATTGGATACACATCATTTCTAGTAACTGCAGGTCTCTTTGTTAGGTGCAAAACTCCACTTTTATTATCAGTATACATTTCAGATATGTGTTCATTTTAATTTTTGCCATTACAAACCCGTGACTGTTGATATATCCACCTTGCAGTTAAATTACAATCCAGCAAACTTGTAGTCAGCCCGGTTTTTTT